>VZRS01001566.1:113589-181192 GCA_013398055.1 Ifrita kowaldi | reverse complement strand
GGGGGAATCTTATGGATGCCTTGAAAATTATGTTATTTCAAGGTTTTTTTGAGAATTAGAGGTTGGCTAAAGGACAGAAGTTCAAAACCATGTCCCCACTGAGGGAGGGAAAAGCCAAAAGCAGCCCTGCTCGGCTCCTGGCTGCCCTTCCCCGTGGAAAATATGGCAGAGGATAAAGCTGAGATCATTGAGTCAGAAGAAAGAGAACTGCAGAAAAACCTGAAGGAAACCAGACTCCATCAGCTGCACCACTCCGACAGCAATTTGTTTAGTCAATTGCCAAAGTAAAACAAACATCGAAAGAAAAGCATCTGGGAGGAGAAATTGATGAGAGCGTTCTGGCTGTAAATTTCCTTCCTTTCCCCCATCAGTCAACAGCCTCTCGGCTTCTGCCACACAGGAAGGCACAGGGGCTCAGCTGTTAGGTGCTTTTTGGAGAGAGCTTTAGGACTGGCTTTACAAAACAAGCAGAGGTGGAGGAGGGAGAGCAGCCCAATTGCCCGGTTTTCAGCACCTCTGGAAGTGCCTAAGGGGGAAGGAGGTGCCCCGCACACCCCGGAGCCAGCCGGCCTCTCACCCGCTGGGCAACGCTGCCACCTCCTCTGCAGCTTCCCCATCACTTCCAGGCACAGCTGAGTTCACTCTCCTTATGAGAAGATCCCCAGCTGATCACGTGGAAATGTGATTTTTTTCTTCGTTCTTCCCAGCAGAGAAGACAGAAACCATCTCATACAAAGAGCAATCAATGGCAGCAGCAGCTGTGTTAGCGGAGGGACAGCGCTGGGTTTAGCAGAGAGCTGTGAGCCAAATTTGGGGCTGGTGCCAGGGGAAGGGAGCTCTGTCCCAAACTGTCACATCAGCTAAGAGCGAGGCAAAACTGAGCCCATTGAGTGAAACACAGACCATTTTAGGGTTATTCCAGCAACTGGTTTGAGAGGCTGCTGTGGCAAGGCAGCAACGCCGGCTGAATGCAAAAGCTGGGCCCGGGAGCAGCAGCAGGCACCGTAAATAAGGTCCTGTCAGCCTGGCCCTTATAAACCTTGGGCTCTTTGCTTGGTACATATCCCACCCCCTTCTGAAAAAATCACACGAGGCTGGAACTTGGCTCACCAGCCTCCATCCTGCCCTGGGGTTTGTGCGAACCTCAGCTCTGCTCAGACTTCTCCATTTGACCAGAAAAAGGGCAAAAGGAAAAAAAATCAAAACAACAACGAAGGCTTTGCCAGAAGACTTCAGTCAATAGCTCCTTTTGCCATGCAGGACAGCTCAGAGTGGTATCAGCTGATAGGATTTCTAAAATCCCTTTTGAAGTGACAGCCCGTGTTGGTATTAACAGCTGGAGAGAGTTGCAGTTTTAATGAGGTTTTAAAGGTTTGCAGGTCTCCCAATGAATTTAACAGGTGTAAAGGCAAAAGTCCTGCTTCATGAGCAGCTCTAGCACCTTCTCCCATCCCCCTTCCCACAGAGCACAGTGTTACAAACAAAACCTTCCTACAACAGAGCATCTTTATTCAGGCCAACCTAGTGATCTTTCCCTTAAAGGAATTACTGAATAACTAATAACTTTGAAAAGGCCAAAATTTAATATTACTTCAAAGTTTATGAAAAGATGAACCTTCATCAAAAAAAAAATAAAAGAAGACATTTTGAATTTGACCAGTCTTCCTCATTTTCAAAGAAGCTGAAATGGAAGACAAAAGGATGGTGCTTTAGAAAGTGAAATCATTGAAGTAAATTCTTCTCACTTTTTAGCTCTCCCTAGGAAAAAAACCCAACCAACAGCTAAGATGAAATAGTGAGGGCTTGTCTGAGCAGGAAAGCTTTATCTGCTAGATATGTAGCTGTAACTCTGTAAGTGCCTGAGTCCTTTTAGTACAACCTTTTCCAGCTCCGTTTAATCAGTTTGCAATGTCGTAAACTGAGCTTTAAAGAGGAAAAGAAAACCATAATTTGGGGGGGAAAATGCTTGTAGCAAAACAGTGTTCACATGGGTAGTTAAAACTTAACCTTGGTATAAAATCACCCCTTGACTTTCATGTTTAAACTTTCCCATGTAGACAATTTCTCAGAGGAAACATAAGGGTTTGGGAGGGAAGTAGGGTGGGAAGTGAAAATACTTTCCCAGTGCTAAGCAGAATGAGAAGTAGAAGCAAGTAAAGACAAGGTTTACGAAGCAGCTTTCCCTCAGATGTTGTTCCTTTGTCCTTTCCACTCTTTCTCCCATTTGTTTTAAAATAAGAGAAAAAGAAATAAAACCTGAGGCAGCCACTTAAAGATAAAACACCAGCATGATTAAAATTAATAAAATTGGTCGTGGGGAGGGGGTGCATCATTATTTTGAAGAAAAGGCATGGAAAGAAACCCAACCCTTTTTCTGACGCTTATCCCAGATACCAAAACTTTGACTTTCTGATTAATTCACATTTGGCAACACAGGAGTGACATGGTTGTGACACACAGGTTGTAACATACAGGCTCCTTTCTTCCACCATATTAATCTCTACCTTTCCCAACACCCAGTTTCCAGGATTCTGCCTTCCAGAAACAGGCAACGTGTTAATTGCAACAGTCCAAGCAAAAACATCTCCCACATTTTGCATGAGACTCAAAGCACCAACAGCCAATTTGCAGGCATATCTCCACGGGTTTCTAGGCAACTCCAACACAGGAGGCTTTTCCTGGAATTTAATGGAAGTCAAAGGTGGAAAACTCATACAGGACAATTCAGCAGAAAATGTGCCACACAAACCGCTCTGAAACTGCCTGGTAAGTTACCAATGCATGGATGCCAGGGCTGCCAGCACTGCCAGCTTCAGACATTGCAAAAATAACGAATCAGATCACCAAAATACTGTTCTGAAGTCACCTTCTGCTTGCTGAGTTTTCTGGGGCTACTGGGAAAAGCTCTAGGTTTCCTTTGCAGCAGAGAAGGGGGCTGGAATATCAAAGAGACTTGAAAGGAAGTTAAAATTGCCAAGCAATTCCTTGATTCCAGGTGCTGGGGATTTAATAGATACAAAAACCAGCCTCATCAAAAAAGCATTACCTTTGTGTTCTAGGCTGTAAAGCTGAACCATTCTAGGCTATTTGGGATGTTGCAGGAGACCCTAAACCCTGCCAAGCAGGCTTGCTGAACGTGGACAGGGAAGTATTGGATATTTGTTCCCCATTTCCTCTAAGAAGGAGTGACAAGAGAGTGCCTTAGGCAGGGGCAGCACAGGGAAACAAGACAGTCACAATTTCCATTTTACGAGGTCACCCAAAAAGAAAACAGAAGATAGTGTATCCTTCAGTTGTGTCCTTTGGTGTTTCAGATAAGAATTAAGGGGTGGTTTTTCCCCGGTGTCAGAATCGCATTTGTATAAATGTAGCACAGACTCGTAGGAAAAAGTGTCTAAAGGTAGAAGTGAAGCAAAAGAAATAAGTTATTTTTGTCATTACAAGTACTTACAGGTGCCCCAAAAAGATTCTGTTTGATTCAGGTGAGCTTTGGATTACAGTTGCCCACCTTTATCTCTGCACTCTGGCCATGAAATCGCATGAGAATGAAGTTATTCCATAAAACTTTGATGTTTCTTGGTTCTGTGTGGGAAGTAAATACCTCAAGCCAGTAGTCCTTGCTTCTGGATTAGCTACATTTGTTCCCAAGTTTCCCTGCATTTAGACAGAGAATGATGTTTGAGATAGTTTCAGAGAATCATAAAATGTCCTGGGTTGGAAGGGACCTGAAAGTTTATCCAGTTCCCACCCCCTGCCATGGGCAGGGACACCTTCCACTATCCCAGCTTGCTCAGAGCCCCATCCAACCTGGCCTTGGACACGGCCAGGGATGGGGCAGCCACAGCTTCTCTGGGCAGCCTGTGCCAGGGCCTCAGAACCCTGACACGGAACAATTTCTGCCTCATATCCAATTTAAACCCATCCTCTCACAGCTTGAAGCTGTTCCCCCTGGCCCTGTTACTATGTGCTCTTTATGAAGTCTCTCTCCCACTCCCATTCTTGTTTTTATCAAAAGGCATTCACCCAACAGAGTGCCACATTGCCACTCTGTTGCAATTTAGCAAGAACAATTCATTATGAGCTCAGTAATTAAACAATAGTGAGGATTACAGGGAGGCTCCAGAGAAATTTTAAAAATCTAATTATTTTAAGCCCTTGAATATTCATGGGAAGTTTCAGTAAGTTTATACCCAGAACATTACGACAGCAAGCAGTGTGAAAATACTCTGCCTCACCTGACATTACAGAGTAAATACACTACAGAGTAAATACACAATGTCTGCTGCTGTCAAAGCCAGGGGGACAAATGTTACTAAGCACCCAAATAGGTGAAACATTCACTGGCATCCCCCCACCTGAAGCACAGCTCTGTCCATAGGCTTTGGATCCCTGCAGATGTTGCCCTTCCAGGGGTGGTTTAGACTCCTGTCGGCTCACAGCAACCAAGGGATGTCAGAGTATTCCCATCATTTCAGAGCATGCTGATGATTCATGCATGGTTACATGGCAATATTTACCCAGCTCTCAGGAGGCAACTTCATTAGGAGGGATTAGTCAGCTGTCAAGCACCCATTCCCTTGCGTAAGAATGATATTCCCTAAATAAAAGTCCTCATCTCCAACTTGAACTTCTGCCCCACCACCTATTCCCTCTTTTCATAAGGGGTGAATGAGGACTTGTCATTGTTTTCAGGGATTGCAGGAGAAAGGAACACGGGAGATGTTGACAGTGAAAAATGGAGAGGTGAATGTAGCAACTTGTTTCTCAGCACAGCTGAGCATAATCAAAGAAACACAAACTTTTGATTCATTCAGAGCCAATCATGGTTGCAAGGGAAACAGACTTTGCTGGATAAATGTTCATCTCTGGCCAAAAGCAGACATCAAGCACTGCACACCTATCAGCAGGGTAAGTGGGTTTCTGTTTTTCCCAGAATATAGGAACACACTGCAGGCTCTAGCAAACCATTGTCTTCTGGTAGATATCACACAATTTTTGTCTTTATGTAAGATTTGCATCACCACTTTTTGCTCTATCCAAAGCACACTCCGCTCGTGGCTAAAATGGAAGGGATCTGCACAACGGAGCACGACAGAAAGCTTGACAACTACTGCAAACACATCCACAAACAGGAGGAAGAACATACTTGCTAAAAGCCAGCAGAGCAAAACCTGATTCCTTGATAAATGGCCACTGGGTTTGTAAGGCCAAAGCAAAGCAGTCTGTGGTTTTCAAGCCATCCTGCTGCCAGAGCTGTACCAAGAAAGGGGCATCCCCTGCCCTGCTGCTGCAGTCATCTGGCTCCAAAACATCATCCCTGCTTTCTCAGTTGTGTCATTTGGGCTAGTAAATGCTCTTTTCTTCTTGTATGCTTTTAGACAAAGCTGTCCTAAGCAGGACGGACCAAGCATGTTGTATGCACTGCTCACCTAAAAGCTGGAAGCCACTCACAGGTTTATGAGAGCCCTTATTACTGCTCTCTTATCCTCTCTTGTAGAAGCAGCAACAAACGTAGCAAATCGAATTCCAGCCCTTGATGCTACAGAGCAAGGGATGGTGAGTCTCAGCCTGCCTTTGTCCCCAGGATCAGCACCGTTTGCCATACTCACCTTTCCCTTTGCTACCACTACACCACAAAATCCTGGCGGATCAGGTTACTGCGCTGTTCACCTGGCTCTGCCCTGAGCCATATGTTGGAGGCCCCCCTGATGAGGCCCTCGTGTAGCATTTCACCTCTGAGTGGGCTTTTATCACAACAGAAACAGAGGTGGGAGCAACAGCAAGACTGAAGGCAGCTAGGTTAAAAAGCATCATGAACCAGCTTCGTGCAAAGCGTTGTTTCCCCGTGGAAATCCTTTGGCTGAACAGACCAGCGATGGTGAGTCCCGAGGTTTCTTAAAGCCCAGAGCCCTCCCCAAATGTCACTGCGGCCCAAAGCGAGCAGCAGGGCTGTAACCAATGCAATGAGAAGCCTCAGACATTTGGCAGCGTTCTGCTTCCCTGGGAGATGGGGCTGGCTGATCTGAGGAGCACGTGTCCGTGGGTTTGGGTTTGCTCTTTCTCCTACAGCTCCAGTAGCAGCCCCCGGCCGTCAGCGGCGCTGGATGAGGATGGATGATGCCTGCAGGGAGCCAGGGCACACCCAGCACAGCTCTCCTGCCTCGGGGTCCCCGGTGCTCCCGGGGCTGAGAGTCTCGCCCCTGCTCCCTCTTCTCTTTGCGCTGCTGTCTGTCTGTGTGAGCTCCCCTGCTGAGATTGCCAAGGGATTGAACAACAGATGGGAAGAAACAAAGAACCTGCAAGAAATAATCCCAGATGCAACTGTCCTCATGGGAAAAACATTCTATTACCCAGTGCCAGCATTTGCCTTTCAGGGAACAGCAACTCAGTACAAGGTAATGCTATTCAATACATTTCCTGATACAATCCTGCAGCAAAGACATTCGCTTTATGTTTAAAATGAACTCTGTAACAATCTCCTTCTAGAAAGTGCCTCAGATGCATTAGAAACACGTAGAACTGATGGCAAAAATCTCACCAGCACTCACTGCCAGTGCAGCACTTCCCTACTGAGCAAGTAAACAACGTACATACACATGTGTTTTGTCTACCTGCAGTCTAAAGAATGCAGGGTCTTGGAAATGGACAGTAAGTGTTGCCACTATGCTAAGAAACACCCAAGACAAGCACTACATGAAAAACCAAGGCACTGTGGTTTCTAAGATTTCCAAATGGATCAGTTGTGGCTGTTTCTGAAGTTTTGTCCAGCTAGAGCTTACAGTATGTAAAACTGGAGTAGTAAAACCATTTCCTATCACTAATTCTGTTCCTCTGCCATCCTCTTATGGAGCAGGTCACTTTAGCCAGTGGTGCAGATTTGCCAAAATGGTTGGAATTCAACCCTGAAACAAACATGCTGCAAGGGCTGCCGATGGCAGGGGAGGGAGGAGTGTACCTGCTCAACATTGCTGCCCCTGGAGGAGTGTCTGCCCAGGAAACACTGAGGGCTTCTGGAAACTTCACCATCCACGTGCAGGACAACAGTTTATCCTTGGAAAGGAAGAATTTGAACCGCATGCCCAACAGCTACCAGTGAGTACTGCTGGCCTCCGTGGCTTCTGCTCTAATCAGTGAGAAGAGGGAAAAATTATTTAAAAAAAAAGAGATGGGTGCTCCCTAATTGACACAGGGTGGGTTTTTCCTGCTTTGGAAATGTGACATCAGGGAACCAAGACCGGAACAAAACCCCACAAAATATTGAACAAGCACATGTTGAATATAAAATCCGGAGGTTTTGTTGTCCCAGAACAGCAGTGCACAGCAGACATGGGCATGGAGACTGCAAGCCCAGCAGCACAGGGACACTGCTTCTCCATTGTACAGGTGGCATCCAGCCTCCCTGCTCCAGTTCCTGACTCTTCTGTGAGCAGGGAGAGAGGCAGGCTCCCAGTGAGGCTGGGACACTGTTTGTTACCACTGGTGGTACTTTCTCAGTGTAAGTACCTACATTTGATGTCTAATGGGCTGGGAATATCTCTGAAGTTAATTACTTCCATAATGAGGACAGAATTTGGGAAATTCAGACCACGCCGCTGTGTTCTCCACAAGCAGTGGGAACAAACTTAGTGATCAGTGAAGTTAGTGGAATGAGAAACATTCATATATTGAAGGAGAAGGAAGTTTTGGATTAAGAGGTAAAATTTTCAACAATGATTGACTAAATTCAAACAGGGATCTTCACAAAAACTGGGAGGGGTAAAAAGAATTATTCTTATCCACTTTAATTCTGGACTTTCAATGTCAGGTGTGGGAAGGAAGCTCCCATCACTTCTGCTGAAATCATTCTCTCTGCTGGAGCAGAAGCTCTGGACGTCCGAGAGCGCCTGTCCGTGGTGAGCAGGATGGCTGAGTACCTGCGCCTGGACAGCTCCCTGCTGACCCTGCTGCAGCACACAGGCCCGGCAGCAAGGGGCTCACACGTCCTGGCTGAGGACACCGGGCACATCGACCCCACCGCCAACCACTACGTGGGGCTCTCCTGGCCGCTCACGTGCGGAGGCTTTGCCCTGCTCCATGAATTCATCCAAGTCCTGCAGCACAACATGAACTCCCATCACCTGTCACAGCTGCTAGGGTATGAAATTGCAGGCTGGAGAATACTCAGGAGAGGGGATTATGAAAGAAAGTCTCCAAGACTACACCGCAGGCGATTAATGATCACACCAACACCTGCATTAAAACCAACTAGAATTACCCAGAGACCAGCTGCAGGAGAGACTTCCAGGCCCTTGTTCTTTACTGTGCCAAGCCAGTTGCTCACACCACTTGTGCTGTCACCTACTCAGAGCTTATCAGCTTTCTGTGCAGAAAGCATAACCATGGCAAGTTACAAGATGCAGAATAATATCCACCTTACAAGTCAAGAAAGCTTGGTCACCTTAGAAATGGACTCAGCACAGGACATGCCAACTAACCCCTCAGTATCCATTTTGTTTGCAGACTCTCATTGCCCAGATCTTTCACCTTCACTGATGACTGAAATGAGGCTTCTCTTCTCTGAACTGGAAGTGCTGCCTGCTAGAGCTTCTGGTACATCCTTGCTGTCAGAGCAGCCAGAGCCTCACGTGCCTGAGACAGACTCATATTTCCTTTCCAGTAAATCAGAGATATCCACGTACCATCTCCTACAGGACATCACTTCAGGCACAGAGCAGCTTTCCAGGCCATGGGTGAGAAACACTCTTCAGGAATGTCCTCATAGCTCAGCAGTGACATTTTCTCCCAAGACAGAATTACTCCCATTTTTGCCAGGAGCAATGTCAGTATCAGAAGTGCCAGATTACATCGATGAGGCAAAAAGCCACTTTCCAGAACTTGAAAAGCTTTTTGGTGCATCCCTCTCTCCAGAAGCATTCCCTTCACTATTCCAAAAAGCTTCAGTAAGGGCCACAACTTTGTCTGGCTTCACATCTCCCATCGACGACACATTCCCAGCTGTCACAGCAAGAAGCAGTCTGAGCCATGTCTTCACTAATGGCTGTGAACCTCAATCTATGACTATCCCACAGCTCAGTGGCTTTTCATTTGCTGGAGGGAAAAGCACAGCTTCTTCTGTAGCCCAGAGAGAAGCACAGGCCCTCTATTCCAAATTGATTTTCAGTCCTGAAGCCTCAGCCAGCTTTCCTCACACGTTAACCAGCACTGTCCCTGGTGCAGCTGAAGCACCTCATGAACCAAGTCTGATCACTCTGTCCCACCCTGACACTGCTCCAGTTCTTACTGTGCCGGACTTCTCTGCCTTTCACATGTCCAGGTTATCCAGACCAACAAATACATTCCCTCCTTGCAGCAGCAGCAAGCTCAGAACAGAGCCACAGCCCACAAGGATTTTATCCAGTGGCATGAAGGAATTGCTTTCAGACAAAGATCTGGGAACAAGTGGGATTTTGCCAAGTGTCACTGAGCCTACCTTGGAGGCACACAACGTCTCAGGCATCAAGTCAGATGCTGTAGAAGCACCTCTGGTGACTTTATTTAATGCCACTTCTCACCTGCCCAGCAGCATACCAGGTATGTTTAAGATTTGACTTTCCTTTTGTCTTCTTTCCTGCCCTGAGTCCTGCCAGAATAGTTCAATACAGTTTCTTGTGCAAAAGCACAACTTCCCTGCACTAGGGAGGTGCCAGCAGCAGTCTTCCCATTAAGGGAATGCAATTTTTTTGCTCAGCTGGCAGCAGGTAGCAGCTCAGCTGAATGACCAGGCCCAGCTTTGGCCATCCTATCTAAGGAAAGATGTGGACCCTTAAAAAATCTCCAAAGGAACACAAGGATGGTCAGAGGTCTAGAAAACATGTCAAACTAAAATAATTAGTCTAGAAGACTGAGAAAACACATAGGTTTATATAATATTTTGCTTAAAAGATGAAAGAAGGATTCTCAGAATCCCCTGGGAACTAACACAGCACTAATGACCTTCAAGTGCAGTTAAGATGATTTAAGCTAGACATTAGATAAACTTTCTCACAGTAAGGATGATAAAACATTAGAAAAGATGCTTGGGGAACATCATGGAGGGTTTCTAAGAACTGAACAATAAATATTTATCAAAAATGACACAGAAGTAGTTGAGTATCTTGGGGAGTAAAGAATTAGGCCAGACACACTTTTTAGTCTGCCTTCTCTTTCAACTACATGAATCTGTGACTCAGGCTTAAATGTATACTAGGCAACAGAGAGGGTTTGTTTGTAGTGCCAGTTGGGTAAATTCATGTCATTATGCCTGAATCACCTAACATTAAATCTGTAAAAATGTACACAGAGGAGATTTTAAACAGTTACGAAGTGCAGAATTCCAAGCCTTGTTAACACCCCTCAGAGCCATCTTACTTGTAAAACTTTATTAGACCTACATTAAGTCTGTACCCAAAGCCTATGACTTTAGCTTTGCAATCAGGTGTCCCAGCAAGCATCATTTGGAGAGCGACTATTTTACAAGAGCATGTGGGGTGTGACAGGAAAAGGGGGAATGGCTTCAAACTGACAGAGAGCAGGTTTAGATGGGATATTGGGAAGAAATTGTTCCCTGTGAGGGTGCTGAGGCCCTGGCACAGGCTGCCCAGAGAAGCTGTGGCTGCCCCATCCCTGGCAGTGTCCAAGGCCAGGCTGGATGGGGCTCTGAGCAAGCTGGGATAGTGGAAGGTGTCCCTGCCCATGGCAGGGGGTTGGCACTGGATGAACTTTAAGTTCCCTTTCAACCCAGGCCATTCTGTGATTCTATGATCTGTCAAACCCCACAGATGGACAATAGAGCCCTAACACAATACTGGTATTAGCACTCTTGCAAGCACAGGTCATGTAAAAATATTAAAAAAGAAAAAAATCTTTTTTCTTCAGAGATAGAAGCCACTCTACTTGCATTCCCTCATTTTTTTGAAGGGGAGGCTGAACTCCAGCCTGCTTCCCATGGTTCTTCCTGTGCTGGCAGAAACTGGCAAAGGTCTTCAATCACGTGCCATAAAAGCTTTTAAACTGTATTCCCAACGCTGTGACACATTATTGACATAAGATTCCTTTTACATAGATCTAAATGATGTTTCGCCTTGAACTGCAATGATCTCACTTTCACAGAGCTGGGTGAGACACTGCTGCCATCACACCTGGATCCAAGCACCTGGCTGTTTCCCTCATCTGAAAGACTACAGCTGGTGGAAAGTGCAGGGATTCTTCCTCCATGTTCTGCTTCACAAGAGCTGCAGACTGTAACCCAAGGTAACAACAAGTTTACTTTTCTGTTCCTGCTTCTGAACACAGCTGCCATCAACCTTTGCATCCACCCTGCAAGGTGTCTCTGGTTTCCTGTATTAGAACCCATGCAGTCCTCAGACTATCATGACCTAAATATTAGTGTCCTGAATTAATCCCTCTCTAATATTTACATTAGGTAATATATAAGGAGAGGATAATATGGCATGATTTTACTAGTCGTTACCATAAAGTGTAGAAAGCACAAATACACACGATCCAGAAATGGCAAAAAGAAAGAACCATTTTTGTCACAAGCTGCAGGAACTCCGTGTTGTGATCCTTCACTCCTTGAGCCTGGCAGCAAACTTCACCTGACAGTCACGGAGAGGAGATTTCCTTTCAGATGTGTCCCCACACTTTATCATCCTCCAGCTTACCTGGTGTCCACTCCCAAATTCTCTGGAACTCTTCAAACCACGCAGATGTGCAGCACTCACAGCAATCCCATCCCAGGCACCCATACTCTCAGAAAATCCCCAAACAAAAAAGTCCATGATTAATGCGGGAAATAGAAGATGAAACAATACATGTTGTGGTATTTCTGTGTAAAAGTTACTAGAATGAGATGTTATTGTTTGGGAAGAGGCTATACAAGACCTGACTAACATTTTGGACTAGACAAAACATTGTTGAGGATATTTACAACTCTTTAAATAAACAGATACCTAACTATGGTTAACAAATGAGGTTAAGATGTGATCAAGGACAAGACTTACTGTTACAGATTTAAGTGTCAGTTTCAGCACACTCCACAATCCTGAGGCTGACAAGTTTTCTTTGCCATCATCCAGCAAGAGATAGCAATTTTTTCCTCCTAATTCTTTCCCTCCCTTTTCTCCCTCCTCTCTAAAGGGCAAGCAAACACTTCCCCAAAGCTTGTTCATTCCATTCAATTCCTAACAGCAACCATCGGATGCCTGTTCTTTTTCCCTATACCTGCCAACACATTTTATGACGAGGAAGATGGCAACTCCACTCAGTTATCCCTACAAATCCTCCCAGCTGACGGCTCTCCATCGGGATCTGAGAGCTGGCTGCAGTTTGACACCTCCCAGCAGGCCATGCACGGCTATCCCCTGGAGATCGACTTCCAGTATTCCCCTCAGGAATTTGTGCTGTCTGCCACGGATTCCGGAGGTCTGACAGCCTGGGAATCCTTCACCGTCGAGCTCCTGAAGCCCCCCGAGGTACCGTGCCACCTTTTCACCGTGCGGACCAAGAACAGCTACTCCTCTTTCCTGAGGGAGAGGAAAAGGGTGGGTTTGTTCCTGCAGAAGCTCTCCCTCTTCCTGAACTCCAGCAGCCCCAAAGACATCGCACTGACAGCTCTCCAGCCCGGCTCCACAGTCATCTCCTGGTACAACAGCTCGCTGTGTGCAAGTGCCAACAGATCCTCCAGCTGGTGTGGGAAGGACGAAATGCAGCAGGCACTGGAGAAACTGCGAGTGCCAGCTGGGTCTGTGAGCCCACGCTTCGTGCAGGCCATGCTGCCAGAGTACAGAATCGATGTGACTTCCAGCATTTCCTACAGGGAGGACTGCCCTGGCAGCACAGAGCCGCTCCCCGGGCCTTGCAGCAGCACTGGGCCGACACCCCAAGCCAAGAACGACTCGACGGCGAGGAGGAGCCCACGCCCCTTACTGAGCAGTGTTTGTGCCACTGCTGGCGTGCTGCTGGCAGTAGTGGGCTGCTGGCTTGGCAGGTGTCCCAGGAGGACTCCTGGACCACAGCCTGTGACATTTCAGACAAACTCCCAGCTAAGCCATGCTGCTGAGGTGGAACTGGATGCCCTGAGACCTCGCAAAGCCGCTGTACACGAGTGCAGGGCTTCACCTTCACCTCTGTTATGGATCCCACCTCCAGGACCACTTCCCTCCCATGAGCAGCATCCCAGGCCAATCCCTCACATCACACCACCTTTCCAGCCACCAAGATACCAACTCCCTCCCCACTATCCAGAGGCTCTGACCACCCACCACCACCAGGGGAACATCCAGAGGCTTCAGTTTTAACAACTTTTAAATGGTATTAAGATCAAATCCACAAAAAGACAAATTGCATTACGAGGTGCTATCCTTAATACTCAGAAAAAACATAAATAGGCAGTTAGTGATTTTTACCATATTTCAATTTAGAATAGAACATATTTGGCCTACACCATACAAAGAGGCAGTGGCAAAAGCAGAACCCAAATGAAGCAGGCAAAGGGATCGATCTCCTGATGAAGGGGTAGCACTACAACCCTGTAGAAGTCAGAACAAGAAAATACACATCAAGCTGATGCCAGTGGGAATGAGGGGTCACAGTCAGTGCTGAGCAAATCTCACTCCATCATGTCTCCCTGATTCATAAATACACATTTTACATAGAAGAGGCAGAACTGTCACAGAAGGGCCACCACAAAACATGATGTTTCCATGATGTTCAGTTCAGAGGTGCTACAACCCTGGAGTCTCTAGGCCACCTTGGAATTTGAGAGTTTTCAAAAAAAGCCTGACATTGTCTCTGTCCTTTCAATCTTTCTGAACTTTTTTTAGTGTTTCTATAAATACATCATATGTAGCATTTCTAAAGGCAATGGTAGCTACCAAACTCTTCCTGTGAGGTAATTTGGTGCAATGTACCTTTAAAGATACATTTCAAAGTTCCAGGCTTGCCTTCTTTACAGTAAAACTGTGTCTTGTCTGCTTCCACCTGGGACAGTTCAAGGACCACACAGAATTCCTAAAATTCTGCAAAAGAATTTCTAAGGACTTCTCAACCATTTTGAAATCCTTCCAGTTTAACAGATTATCATATACAAAATGCAATTCGTAACTTAATTATGAACTGCATTTTGCAATTACATAATTACGGATTAAACTACTTAATCCGTAACTTCCAATTTTAATCTGTAAACTCTTCTTAGAGCTGACAAAACCTTTCCTAAACCTTTCCTGAAAGCACAGTGTGAAATAGGAGCAAAGCAGCACCAGTGCCACTGTGCAGGGCACGAGAGGAACATGGAATGCCCTTTCCAGCACTGCGAAGATCAGCTCTTGTGCCCCTGTAAGATTCTCCAAGTATGTAAAATACAGACCCACAGGCACCAGGCCCTGCTCATTTCATCACCACACAGTCTGACCTAGCAGATGCTCCACATGTGGAGAATGGAGTTAGTAAACAAGCTAAACAAACACCTATTTTAATAGCAGGTGCTATTAAATGTCTCTTCTCCTAATGAAGTATTTGATTCCTGTGCCTATTTTCAAGGAGTGCAGCTGAATATTAATGGCACATGAGGAGATGTAACACACAATTCCCAAGGCATGGGATGAGCTTTTCAGATCTAACTCTCCAGCCTAGCAAATTGCACAGCTGACATTTACATGCTCCCCAGCTCCCAGCCTCAAAAACTCCTCTAGTAAACAAGAGAAACATCCAGAGTGATGTGCAGTAAAATCTCATTAAGACAACCCAGCAAGTTATGAGAAGCAGTAATTTTGTGGCAGTTTTCTCCAGCAGAACATTTCAGATAGGATATCTAGAGATGTGATGATGCAGGACATCCTGTTTTCAATGTAGTAGTAAAAACAAAAGCAATAAAAGTCTTCAGACTAGGATCTCCAAGAGTTACAAATTGCTTCTGTAAAAGCTACAAATATTTCACAATATGGTAGAAAATATTACTGTTCAAGTACTATTTAATCACTCCATAAAAATAGTTCTAAAATCATTTAACAGAAAACACACCTGCATCAGTGGCTGAATAACCACCTTGAAATTATTCATGGTATTTCAGCACAGCTGAAAAAAGGATTCAGCCACAAATGTTAAGTGAAGAATATTTGTGTTCAGATCTATACATCGGGAACTGTGGTATTTAAAGTTGCAGGTGAATATGAATATATTGATTTACTTTCAGAAAATCTCCAAGGTGTGTCTCAAATCAACTGCAAGATACCCAATCTGTGAGCCCTTCAGCTGCTTACAGAAGCCAGATGCAGATCCGAGGAAGGCTGACACACTTGGAGAGCTCAGCAATTTATCTTTCCTTAGCCCATGTGGAAGACAACCCAAAATCTTACAAGGGATCAGATCACAGACACTGGCTGAGTTTTCCCAGTTGAGAATTCTACTCCCCAGCAGAAGAGGCTCTACCCAAAGAAACTGAGGACAGATTACCTACTTTTGCATTTCACAGCCATTCACACTCAGTCTCTCAGACATAGAACCACAACTATCTTACAGAACACACTTCATCAAAAAAATAATTATTAGCAAAAAATTTTATTGTACTTTCGCTTACAAAGCCTTAACTCCAACACAACAACCTGAAAGGCTTTGCTTTCTAAAGACCATTTCCATTCCATTTTTTAAAAGTCCTTAAACCAACAATTTTTACCTGTAAAACCCTTCACCCTCCCACCCCTCAGATGAAAACCAAGACTGGCACTCTCTCAGCTCAGTGTCTGGGTACTCAGTGTGTGGTCTTTTCCATAATTCTGAACTCCTGAGGAATCCTTATATAAATAAAAAGTATTCATGAACCAAAATTAACAATGTTATCAGCTTATTATAAATTATGTGAAATTTTTTGTTTTCTTTTTAGACAGTCATCACTGATTTTGAAATAGTATCCAATACTTCTGGGCAAGGACTTTAAGCTGACTAACATTTTTGATTACTTGATTTACTTCATGGCAGCAGAGGTTTTCTTCAGCCTAAAGCTTGACTGGAAAACACTTCAGGACAGCTCCTATTTGCACACAGCTCGTTCAACGTGATATCCAGATTTCAAACTTCATAGCAAAAATAGGACTAGAAAAATGTAAAAACCAATCAAACCAGAGCTATACAACTGTATTGAAACAGTACCAAGAGCAATTCCAGCATTAAATATTTTTGCAATTTGGCCAAGTTTTGTCCCAAGAAACAGAATTAATCCTCACTGCCGGCCTGCTTTTCCATTTTCTGTCGTTTCCATTCTGAAACACAAGACAAAAATTGGTAAGGCTTGTTACTGGAAGAACAATCAACACTTTAAAAAAAAATCACATTTAAATGCTTTCATAAATATTTTTTACTTCACTAACTGTCCCATCTCTCCCTACCCCAACATATGCAATCTTATCTCCTCTTAATGCTTCTTTAAGCAGTAATCAGTACATAAAGCAAAGGTTTCTGCAGAGATACATTTCAGCTGTGAAAACCCATCCGTTATCAACCTCACCAAAAGACAAAACATTCATGTGACTGGAGAATATTCATGTAACTAAAGAATCCATTTTGAAAACTTGAGCTTTGGCAATTTGTTTCAAGGACTTCATTTTCACACCTCTTACACTGAGCATTGTCTACCATCACCTGATTTCCTTCAGAGGAGGCTGGTTTGGTTTTCCAGTATTTATCACAGAACATGGACTACTGCCAACTTCATTACAGCACAGCCTCACATTCAACCACTTTATCATCAACAATATTTCTGTATCAGCCATTCCTCTGGAAGCTAAAGCAAGCAAAACACCTCAAGCTACTATTTAACCCCCTGAAGTTTAATAGGAGTTTTGCTGCAAGGGCAGTCCCTGAGGCATAGGGAAGCCCAGCTCTCAGCAGTCAGCCTCGCTCAGCACAGAGGCAAAGAGAAGCAAACACTGCTGTGGTTCTCCATCAATGCTGAGAAGCAAAGGAATATATTTAGATATTTTAGTCATCAAAAGAGTCATATCTAATGCTGCAAACTCCACACTGACTACTGCCAAGATATGGGTAGTGATGCATCTCCTGATACAAACCCATTTTCTTCTTTCAGATGTTGATACAGCTCAGCTTTGTTGTTGACAGAGTTCAGCCGACCAATAAATTCCTGGTGTTTCCTGGAGTTGGCAGTATTAATTCTGTTGCTCCATAAAGACAGCAATGACATTGGCCCTAAAATTGCAAGTAAAAAGAGTCTAAGTGATGAAATTTTTGAATTAACATTATATCATTGTAACATCTTAAAGGAATTACAGATTATGGTAACACAACATGTTAAAACCACTAATATTAAACAGCCTTACAATAGGGGCTAAAAAAATACAAAATATGCAAAGTGATAATGGCTGAGGAGTTGCTGCACGTGAGATGGACTCTGCTTTAAATGCAGAATTTCAGCATCAGCTCAGCCACTGTGATAGAAAATAATTCACACCAAGGAAGAGAAGTCAGTGAGAACTGCTCGTTCTGACAACTGCACTGCTTAGGCAAGTTGGTATTTATTAGCAGGAGACAGGGATTTCTGATATCTGCCCTCAAACAGCATTTCTCACATACAGTGGCTCAAACAGCACCAGCAGGAACATGGCCAACCCCCTGTCAAGCCAAAAGTCTACCAGCAGAGCCACACAGTGACTTGGCATCTCCCTTTTTTCACAGACATGGTGAGGTTAAGATGCTTTTCAAGAATTTCTCAACATTTAGCATTTAATTAAACATGATCTTCACTGACTTAGCTTTAACTCAAAAATGATTCACCTCATTACTTTAGAAAACACAGACTGATGCAACAACATCTACCTTTAAAAAAAATAACCTGTTGCAATTGTTCTGGTTTACCTTTTGCCTTTTCAACTGTGGGCATTTCATCCATTGTAATGAGAGGCTTTTTGTTGGGGGGCTCAGGAGAATCAGGGGAGTCTTTGATAACTTCAGCTTCTGCCAGATCTTCTTTCTCCCGATCCAAAAGACCTTTTAACCTTTTTGAGAGGGAAGAAAAAATATGCTTGAGCAGGACATAATTCTTGATACCATTCTGTACTCCTCCAAATTATACAGGACCCATACCATAAGAAAATTTCTTTTGACCCTTTGGAATGGGTGACAAACAATAGGGAATTCTAGGCAAATAATCCTCTGGATAAAGCCTGACATAAAGGGAAGGTTCTTAATACATAGTTTCACTCCAGTTGTTGAGATAGTTGATATCTGAATTTTGAAGGAAAGACTAAATAAAAATAAATCCATATACAAATACCATACACTTTCCTACTACCTTTCCTAGGTGAATTCAGACCCATTCTACACCAAATCCCTTTTATCTCAGTCCCCATTTCTGTTCCAGGTGTGAAAGCAAAGTTGTAGCAATGATCATACACAGGAAGGCAAGGAAAGTCATCAGCATGGTGACAGCAGTGTGGATGAAAAGGCCCTCCTATCCTACATGATCCCAGCATGCACAAAACACATGCAAATTAAGCTTATTACCATGAGCTTTTGGGATCTCTTCAGAAAGTAGTTTGAAGAAGGAAAACAGAACAGACTGACAGGTGCTTACCACTTAGACAAGCTACAATAACAACATGAATTACAGACAGCAGGGAAATAGACATCAATCCTGATGTTCAGCTGAAAAGCCAAATCAAGCTGGGTTGTTTAATCAACCTGAACACCAAACTATCTACAGCTCAAAAGAAAATAACTGCTTGTCCCACATTTTCAGCCATGCTTTAGATTCCCATAAAGCAGTTTAATATCTAATAGGTGGTGTGGTTATGATAGAATCCAACAGCAGGAACTCCTCAAGCTAAAACACCTGGCCAAGTGGTCAGCCACTAAAAACAAAAGTTATGCTACAGTTTGATTTCGCTTTAGAAAATGTACCTCTCTGATTCCTGCCATGGCTTATCTGATTCATAGTCTTTGCCCAACTTCTCTGACTTGTCCTCTTTGTCCTCTCTCTTTCTGCCTCGTTTCTTGCGCTCCTCCTCTTCTGGGGGTTTGCTCCTGCACGCCATGAGACACTCGAGGACTCGCTGGTGTTTGTCAGAGTTGTTGATGTGTGCTCGGACAAGGGTCTCCAGCTCATTCCACATAATGCGGTACTGCTCATCTCTAAAAGGCCAGGGAAAACACATCATGTGAAGGATTACCAAAGTCATTAAACCACTGAATGAATGCAGACCTTAACAAACAAAAAAAGAACCCCCAAAACCAAAAATAACTCTGTTGGTATCCAAAGTGCAGGGGATATTCCTCTGCCTGTTTTAAAAGATTTATTCCCCCTGGACAACACTTATTTTGACCTCTGTCCATGGAAAAAATTGCCAACACTCTGGGAAGAGTTTGAATCTAGAAGGGTTTGAACCAGATGATAGAGTAGTTTGTAGTGGTGTCACAAGGTGAAGAATTTAGAGGTTTTGGGGTTGTTAATGCAGTAAATAGATAAAAGCTAAAAATGCCAAGATGGAGGACAGTTGTTGCTCTCCAGGGCTCCTTCTCCTCCTTCTACACCTCCATGTCTTGCGGCAAAAGTGATTTAGAGTGATTGGATGAAAAATTCCGCAGTTCCTGTTCACACAGGAGCTGGGTTTGTTGGGCATTGGCAGAAAAGTGAAAATATGATTAGTTGGGCATTGGCAGAAAAGTTTCCTTCTATTGGGTCAATTACCTTTAAAAGGTCGAAGAATTTGTGATAAGCTCTCCTTCGGTGCCCATCTTTTGAGCTCTCTGCAGGGTGCTGTGTCCAGCACTCTGTTTCTCTGATAATGCTAATTAAAACAACTATCTGAAGCAAAGAATCCAAAGACTCCTCTCGTCTTTTCAACTTTCTGGCCAGGACTTTTTAGGCCTCCCTCCCTGCGGGGGAGTCACACATATCACAGTAAAAGTGATAAACTCCAAAGAGATTATCTATCCTCCTGTACTGGAAGTCTCTCCACCTGGGATTACTCCATCCTTGAAACCACATTAGCATTTCCCAGTTAACACCCAGAGTGAAGTTTAAATTGAAATGGATTATGTCCACTGAAATCATATTGTTCCACAAGAACTCACTGCCAAAAGGTACTTGTGAAATCTCTCAGGTGCTTGCTAACAATGCAGTGTCAGAGGGCCACTCATGTACTGACAAGCAAATGAATTATTCCATTATTTGAGTTAAAAAATAAGAAAGAATTGCACCACACTACTGTCAATAACTCCCTGTCATGTAGGCAAATCAGGAACTGAATTTCTTTTCAACCAATTCTTGAAAATACAAGGAACACATCCCAGCAACTGAGGGATCAGGATATTCTATGCTTATTTTAAAGAAGCACCCCATATTTTAAATAACTGTTTCAAAAGGATTTGACTATTCTAATATATTACAATTTTACTGCACTGTTCATTTATAACATACTTAAGTTTTCATTTTTATTAATTTGAAATTATTCCACTTTGTCTGTCCAATTTCTATCAATCTCTTACCTTTCCTGATAACTATCTTTGATTTCGTATTTTTTAACATATTTAAATTCTTAGGCAATAAAATCAGAGTTTTTTTCCCTAACATACAGCAGTATCAGTACTGTTGTAGCCCCTAAATGATACAGGTGAAGTATTCACAGCATTTGAGTTGTGCACATACAACATTTAGTTTACTATGCATTATTTTTAGCTATATTTCAAAAATTTAGTATGAAAACATTGTCAACAGAGTATTTCTGAAAATAGCTCAGCATCAACAAAGAGAGATATGCATGTAACCTTTTTGGCCCCTTTCCTCTGGTACCAACTGTTGAAATTGGCAGTGGATCGTTCTTTCTCTCCATGTCTACCAAATTGTATATTGTTTTTTGACAATTCAGCACATCCTCATCAGTCATTGCCTCCTTTACAATCACACTGGCTAGTGGCACTACCTGCAGGACAAAACAGAAATGAACAAGAAAAGGTGTGTATGTCACAGGAGAGCAACAACAATAAAATCAAAAGCAATGGAACAACACACAACAAAACCCCACCCTCTTCTTCTCAGTTTAGTACTAACTCCAAGTGTAAGCAGATGCTTTCTTTACCCAGCAGCACTGGAGCTGTCAGATGCAAATATTCCACCTTATTTAAATGGCATTCCAATAATCTACTGCACTAAATACAGAGTTAGTTCAGTAGAAATAAAGCTGAAAATAAACTGATTTTGCAGCAAGGGATTTATCATCCAATAGAGCTGGTATTTCATCAAGTGACAAGGGGACACAATCCAGGAACAGAACAAAAATTTACACAGCCCAGGTTACTTACAGCTTGCATGTTGAAGATGGTGGTCTGAGAAATAATCATAGGCCAGTAACGAGTATGTTTCTCTAACTGATCTTTTGCACGTTCCAATGGAATTTCAAGACTTCCATCGATCTTATATCTGGGCTCTAGAAAAGGAGTTAATCGGTTTTCCCTCATAAATTCACCAAAATCCTAATGATAACCAAACAAGATACAATTAGGCATTTCTCTAACAAAGAAGCTTTCAGTGAACGGGCTAAACAGCTTAGCCTTGCTTATCATTAACTTTGCACCATCCCACTGCCACATCTGACCCTACCAAGCACAGCCCTGTCTCCAGCTCTCAGATGGACATGCACTAACCAGGAGGAACACAAAAACAGGGGCATAGAAATATGGAGTAAAAATCAATGTATGGGTTTTGATGAGGAGGACGTCCAGATCCGAAAGGTATTTCACATATGGGAAGAGTTACATTTTTCCAGAAGGAGCTTCTACTTGTTTACAAGAGATATCAAGGATGTGTTGAAAAAAAATAAAGGATAAACAAAATGCATGTCAGCTGATTGTCTGACATCAGGGTTCAAAGCTAACTTTATCTTTTCTTTTCTATTTATTGTACAAACCACTCATGTGCAATCGATCCTTTGACAATAAGCACAATATAGACCTATGTGTTTCCAAGCCACAGAAGAAACTTGCCAAGAAAACTGTTTTTCTAGTACCAGAACAAACTTTAAACACTCCTAGTGCATTAAGGAGGCATTCCTTGACACAGAAAGTATTTTATGAAGCAGGCCGAACAATTAACAGACGTAGTATTTTGTACTAAATATCTATCAAGGTATTTATTACACAGGAAGTTGGACCATGCAATCCACTCCAACATTTCCTTCCCACATCTACTGCCCTGCATCTGTTGTCATGTGAGAGAAGCAGCAGTGGAGGACAGGAAGACCCTTACTGTGATCCTGTAGTCCGTGACCCTCCCGCCGCAGCCCTCGCTAATTGAGGGTGGATCTTCCAGAATCGAGCGGGAGCTGCTCAGCACATGCAAGAAAATCTCTCCCCCGTGGCTGCTGAGCATGTGGCTGATGACCTTAGAGCCAGACTTGCGTGGCTGTTCCAACAACACTGAACGACCTGGTGGAAGGGAGATCAGTTTCCTTCATTACTGTGTGCTGCAATTTTAGATTCAGAGCTGCATAAATATAGGTTGGTGCTCAGCCAAGAAGAATCTGAACCCACCACGGTGGTGTTTTCATCCAGCTGAACAAGAAACTGCCATCTCCTCATTGTTTTGATACAGAACAGCCTTAAAATTTTACAAAGCAACACCAAAAAGCCTCTCCTAGACCAACCAATCATTTTTTCTCTAGGATATTATTCTTAGGAAAAAAAACATATTCAGAAAGCATTCCAATGGCCCTGCTGCAGAAACACTCTCATTAAAAGCAACTTTCAAGAAGTAATAGAATAACCTCTTGAGTATAAAGGTATCTAGTTGATACCCCTTGCTAATGCTTAAAATAGATACTGTTCTTCAGGCAGAGAAGTAAAACTGCCTTTGTCTTATTTTCAGTAAAATACACCAAGCATAAAAGGGTGCATTCTCCAAGTAAGTTTCTTTTTATCAGGAACCAAAAAAGGCAAAAATCAGAAGAGTGTGCTTATCTGAAATATGCTATTAATTTTGGTTCTAACTATTTTTATTCAACAAAGGACATTTTCACTGCACAATCTCTAGGGAAAAATACACTAAGATATAAGTTTAAGAAAACCACTGCACGTTTAGACAATCAAACGACCTGACTGAGGGAAACATTCCATTAAAAGGATGTTTGTAATGCCATTTTGTTTGCAAACATACAAACCTCCGTGTCAACACTTGTTCCCTCTTTTCGTCCCATCTTTAAGATCCAAAACACATTTGCCTTTGAGGACATTTAACAACTTTCTTCTCTTATTTACAGAATGTGTTAAAATAAACTCAGCATTTTTACAGTCTATAGATATCATTACTATACAAACCAAAATGTGCTAAGTGCTCTATTTACAGAATAAAAATTAAAACATTGAATAATTAGCCAAGGACACAAATTTACCATTAAGGAGAAAGTTGGTAAGGCATGAAGAAGGTCTGCTATTTACATCTACTGGTGAAATTCTGTATGCGCCAGTGCAATAGTGCAGTTCTGAAAAATAAAGGAGTAGGGAAGTTGAGTGTAATTCCAGAGACAGGAAAAACAATCCACAAAATAAAAGAATGGAAGAGGAGGAGGCTAGTCCACAATGAGCAGAACTCAGAAGTCTAGATGCCTCTTAATCTAAAAGTCTGCTCCTTTCACCATCTCCTCTCTGGGAGGATTCCCAAGCACCCACAGCTCTGAGAATCTCTTACATTCCCAAGCCCTATTTCCAGCAGGAACCCCAATTCTTTATCTCCTGAATTACTTCACCAAGCAGTCAGTCTGCTCTTATTTCTCTTACCTGTGTTTTCAGCCTGCTGGCTAAATGAGGCAACATAAATTGCTAATAGTTAAGAGGGTGCATGAGCTGAATGGCCACGGGATTGCTATGTTACCTCAGACCTTCCCTTTCTCTCCTGTACTCAGATTTGTATGAGTTACCACCCAGTTCTGGAAGATTCCACGTCACCTACCCACACTGTTGGTTCGTGGAGTGCACCATTTCAGTGTCACAGTTTCCTTAAATGTGCCTTCTCTGCTATTGCCACCTGTGTGATTATCACCTGCAGAGAAAGGCAGCAAAAGGGGGTCATCAACCAGTTTCTTTATTACAGCAGAACAACTCTAAACTTTTAAGGTAGAAAGTGTATGTAACATGAACATATACACAATGTAATCTAAATTTAAAACTTAGATACCTAATTTTTTGATTTGACAATTAGAAAGTTCCCCATATGTTTAGTTCTATCAATAACAGGCAATTTTTTCCTGCTAAAATGCTCAGGACTTTTAAGACACTATCTTTTTTTAAAATTTTGCATACAGAAATCAGAACTCTCAAACAACAGAGCTGATTGTTTCTTGTATATATTATATTTCCAAAGTGAATTAAACTGATCTAAAGGCACATCTGACAAGTTTAGTTTTTTGGGGAAAAACTATTTGGCCTCATCATCCAGTCTCTTTGCCATGTCAGATTCAGCCTGAATTCTCTCAATGTGTTCTACTGACCACGGATGCTTTATTATTAAAATACTTTCATACAAGGTCTCACTGGTCTTGCAAAAGCCACCTAAATGCCTTAAACCAGATATTATCAATACTCCTTTACATTAAACTACATTTCTTTGATTGAGTTTTGAGAATCTTTATGATCTTTGGACTCTCATTGTCTCAGGCAAGGATTAACTGAGCTCTGCAGGAGGTTTCAGAATTACAGCAGCACAATAATTGGGAGGAATGACACAGGTACATCAACATGCAACACTGTCATATGGTAGGATTGAGCCTAACCTTACAACAAGTTTTATTTCCTATCACAGACATTTACTCATGAAGGATTCATTTGATGTGCCTGTCAGCCATGCAGGTAACTTGTGACAGTTGTAATAAAGCTTAGTGTTGTGCTTTTCTAATTTCGGTTGAGCTATTAAAAATTCACCTCAGAGGAATACTAGGTAATAATTCCAAATTTACAAAAAAAAAGATAGTAAGTATTTCAAATACAACAAAAAAGCTCAACAGCCAAACAAGTCTTGTTTTTTCCAAAGCAATTTTTCCATTAAATTAACCAGAACAATTTCAGAAATTCTCTCTCAGAATATCTAAAGGCCAAATTTATGGCATCTGAAAATTCCTTGGCAACATTTCAGAGAAATAAGACCAATGTAACTGAATTCCTGCTTTCTTAGCATCAGAGCTATTACAGCTGAAATATGTATTTAGAAACAAATAAAAACACCCAAAATTTACAGCATCTAAGTAGAAACTTCTTCCTCTCAAAGTTCTGATGGGGAAAATGTGCAGAGGAAATGCAGTCAGAGTTTGCTTCTGTGTTTTTCTAGCAGACCTAATTCCTTGAGCCAACAGGTTTTACAAAACTGCTTCTGAGCCCTGGCAATAAAGCTTGAAGATTTCAACATCATAACACCAGTTCAGGTGAGGCCGAGGTCATTACTGTGACACCCAATGCTTTTCATCAATCTTTAGTCATCCACCTCCCTGAAATTTGGAGCACTGCACTTGGAGATGACAAAGGAGTTACCTCCTCTTCCTTTAAGTAGTGGAAAAAAAGCACAAACTCCCCAAAACGGTTACTTATGGATCATATGACATTTAATTCCACTAATACAGAAGTTATAAGCTGATTTTTAACAAAGTTTTACATCAGGCAGTTTCCTCAACAAAACAGCTCTGCATAAGGCCTAGGGTTGTGCTTTTCTAATTTCAATTGAGCTATTAAAAATTCACCTCAGAGGAATACTAGGTAATAATTCCAAATTTACAAAAAAAAAGATAGTAAGTATTTCAAATACAACAAAAAAGCTCAACAGCCAAACAAGTCTTGTTTTTCCCAAAGCAATTATTGTCATAAACAGGCCTGTGGGATGTGATGCCAACTATTATTACTTAAAGTTCAATTGTGCAAGGCATAATTTTGCACAAATACCCACAAGAGGGACTTCATTTTGTAAAATCTCCCTGCACATCTGGTCTTTTACCTACTTTTTATATCTCAGTAAGAAGCTGACACGCCCTTCAAATCTCACAGCAATATCCTGAACATATGTTGAATGTGACCTGTTTCTCATTGCTATATTCCTACTGCTGTACTAAAATATGTCAATGAGTAAAACTCTAATGCCAACATTACAAATGAAATTTTTTGGGTTGCAAGGAAAAATTGAAGTATTTGCTACTTGAGCCTGAAATTTACATGGATTTGAAGCTCACATCTTTCTTTGTGAATATCCCCAAAGAGGCTGATCAAAAGTCACCTTCAGAGCACCATTTCTACTCACCACTCTTTAAAAAATCCACATGTGCCTCTTTGTGATGAAGCAGCTCCACATCATAGTTGGCTGATGTGTTAGCATGTTGTTCTTCCTTCAAAAGAGAAAGGCAGACAGAAATAGAATTATTTTAGCTAGAGGTCACCATTTTCCTAAATGAATGATTCTACATTTGCCTTTCAGTTGAGAAAACAAAAAGTCTTCAAGTACCTCAGACAACAACAGGATTGCAATGTTGAGGAAACTGTTTGCTCTCTGAGCAGCTTAAAGATGCAGCCAACTGCTTTTCCTCTTCTTTTCTTTTAAACCCTATTCGTGTTTATGCAAGTGTCATCACAGGGTGCAGAGTATCAAAGACAGGTAAAAACTAGGCTCAGCTACTTTGTTTAAATTAGTGAAGTTAAGAAAGCCTTCAAAAATGTTAAATAAACACCAGCAGTTACAACTTACTGAGCAGCAACAAAGGGTCACTGCAGGGTGGAGTGACAATTACTTTTCATAACCAAGAATCAAGAATCCAAACCAAAACCCACACTTTGAACTTCTTATTTCTTAAGATAAGAAGTGCACCTGCAGCTGCAAGTTTATAACTAAAAAAAATGGATTTTTCTAAAGAGGACACTGCATCTTTAAACAGCTGCAGAGGATTAGCAAAAACAGAACAGTAACTCTGATAATTTACTCCAAGTTTAAAACGAAAAACAATGAAAAACAAAGAAAAAAACCACAGAGAACCCAACATAGTCTATTACTATAAGGACAAAGAAGGGAGAGGCACACCAGCAGCACACAGGTCAGAAAGTTACAGACAAGGTATTTGCAAACTGAAGTCACATTTATGCCACGACCCATGTCAAACTCTCAGAAAAACTGTGAAAATTATTTTGATATCATGTTTTAACTTATAAAATCCATACAATATTGCTGGTTTTCGAAGATGCAATTAATGACTGACTGCGTTACAACTTAATGAATTTTTAATATCATGAAAGTTACCTGCCCCTGGCTCTTTTTGTTTGAATACTGACACTTCTGTCTCAATTGTCTCTTGCTGCCTGATCAGAAAATTACTGTCAACTTAATACTTGACATCCCAACTGCACTAATTTCCAAGTAACAAAAAAAAATTAAAAATATGGACATAACTCCTACCACAAGATACTTAATTGATTATCTTTCTTAACTAGGTATATCCTGTCCCCATTTCATGCTTATGGATCTTCAGAGTAGAAAACCCACTGGAAAACCCTTGGTCAAAAAGCAGTTCTTAGTTACAAACACCTTTATGTTGGGTGGGCATGATAATGAAACAGAGGAAAAACAGACTCACTATGCCACTATAATAATGCACAAGGGTCAAGAATATCTAAACACAACTAGAAAAAGACAAAAGAATCACAGACAAATTGATCTGAAGTAAACGAGATTGTATTTATATAAAGTAATACAAACAGAACTGAAATAACACCTGTATTGCTACATCAAAAATTGAGATTCAGCAATACAACGTTTTGTTCTGTGATCCTTCTTTACTTTTTTTTTTCCCCTTATTTTTACTAACCTGGTCACAGACATTGAATGTGGGCTAATAAAAGAAAAAAAAAAAAACAAAACAGAAAATATGATATGGAGAGAAAAACAATGTAAAAATTCAATTAAAATAAACATCAAAAGTTTTCAAACACATTTAGAAGTGATGCAGCAGGTTAACACAGAGCTGTAGACACAATATTACCTTCATAGGGATGTTAGTTATTGTGGTTGAAGCCAGATCAAAGTGTTGCTGCACCAAAAGATTCAGTTTTGTAGCCAGGTGCCTCCCTGCACGAACACTGTGCACTTCACTGGTTAGAACAGGGGAGAGCTGAAATAAATCAATAAATGGAATTATCAATAACTGTGGTATCATTCAACAGTAAACTTCGTTCAACTTTCAAATAAGCATTTATACTCCTAAAACTACCACCCAAAAACCCACACTGGGGGGAAACTACCAAGGAAGAAGCAAAAACCATTTTCATTCTGAATTTTGAGCTTATGCCAGGTGCAGTTCCTACCAAAAACAAAAGTGTGCTAAAAAATGTGAGCCACTAATTGTTAAGAGGAAAAATTAGTACCACAACATGGGGAATAAATCTTAACAGCAGCTCTGAGCACACTTTTTCATTCTTTTACCTGCTGAGTAATAGTAGCAAAGTAATTTTTAGATGTCTACCTTTAAGTGTATCATACATACACAAGGCAAATAAACACAAGCTAGAAGATGCATTTGATTCTTCCCTAGCCAACAAGAACATCGGGTTGGGGCTCAAAAACAAAACAAAACAAAAAACAGAAAGAAACTAACACAAGAAAAATAACAACAACAAAAATCCCCAAAAACCCTAAAACAAGAACCCCAAGCAACCAACCAAAAAAAAAAAAAAATCCCAAGACCCAAACCCAGTGACTGCCTTAGAGAGGCAAGTAGTCAATTTATTATGTTCCAGTGACAATTTTTTAGCATAGCTACAGCAGAGTTCTGTAGAAATGAATCACAGGAAGGTAGCCCTTCATAGTCCTTTTTATATATTAAATAATATGCAGGACTACATGCCTTTCATGTTGAGACATTTTTCTGGTGTCTTTTCTTACAGACAGCACATTAAAATGCAGAGCAGTCTGCTGAACAGCAGAATATATTACAGATATTTTGTATGTACTTGGCTTCAAACAACCACCACATGTGCTTTTGCTACTGAACAACTGAGAATAATTTGCACTATTTTCAGTCTGACATGGTTCCTAATCCTGGGATAAATTTTCTCATTTTAAGCTCCTCACCTCTTTTTTAGGACGATCTGAAACAAGGCTGTCTTCACCAACTGGGTACGTGTGGATTAACACCAGTTCACATTTCTGAATCTGCATTAGACTTAAAAATAAAAACAGTTTGCTTAGTCTGCCATACTGTAGGCTATCTCCTAAAATTAAATTAATTCTGATATCTAGAGCACAGAATCATAACATATGTTAACAACATGTTGTTTCTAAAGTGTGCTGCAGAAACTAGGTTACAGATACAATTTTCAAAAGCACAGACTTCAAAATAAGTTCTTACCAGAATAAAAATAAAAGCCTAACATTTCTTGCTCTTCAGATGCTATAGCACTGTGCTTCTTTTTGGACACATCAACGGAGTAAGTCCTTAACTGGTGCAATCTGTTCAGCTTTACTCAGCTGAATACTGACACTACAGAGGATCTGTGTCTCCAAGTGTAGGTATGAATGAGGGGATTCCAGGGAACATGAAAACAACTGCCCCAACAGCATAGAGAGATGGGACGTGTAATAGGATATATGCTGATAGACTGATGTGGAAGTTTGGAGTGATACAGACACCTACAGGAATGAGACTTTCCTGTCTTTACAACGGATTTAACACCTAATTCCCCAGGCAGGACCCTTTATACATCCATGAAACTACAACTGCAGCAGGAAAAAACAGTAGACTGCTGCTTCTGCTATTAAAGTGCCTGAGGAGCAACCAGGAATAGGATCTCAACCTACTACAACTTCACAAGGCAACACAGTCCTGTGGCCAAACACTTCAGAGTTTAATTACAAAAAACATATAGTGGAGAAAGACTTCTCAGAGGAGATGCACTCTGTATTTCAAGATTCTTTATCTCAAGGGAAGTGCCAGGCAATGGAGTAATTTAGAAACTAAATAAAACTAGTTTCAAAGAAGTTAGCTGTTTAAGCCAAAGAAAGATGAGCATAAAAGTAATACAGTATTATCAAGAAAAACTGCTTTAGATGAATTAGTGATTAAAAGCACAGTGTGTAACAAGGCACAGTTATGTGCCTCATTTTGGAGCAGATGTAGAGGGTAACAAGCTAAAGAAATCCTGTCCTATGAGGATGAAGGATGATAGTAAAAAGATAATGATCATACACCAGCTCTCAGCCAACACCATGATTTACCACCTGCTGCTTCACACAGCCATTCATTCAAATAGTTCATCAGATTGAGTTCTGGGACAAAAATACATCCATTTCTCATAGAGGATACAAGAAACTCTGTAAAAAGCATACTCACTGGTCAGAGTTAGCTGCAAGCTTGTTGTGCTCATGAATGGTCTCCTGAACACAATCCTCCAGCATCCGAACATGGCTGTCACTACAAAGAAATGGTGCATTTCTTTTAAGGCTGCATCATCAATCCTCCTGTTTAAAGCCACTCAATATTCTTCTACTATCTCAAGCAAGAAATCTTTGAAACTTTTGGCTTTTTACTGTTAGACCCCCATGAACAAAACCTTCGATAAGGTGAGAAGTGCTCTAACAAGGACCTGTGCAAAGAAGCCGCCTGCAACCCTTGTGGGAATGTCTGGAATGGCACCGTGTAGGGGCAGGAGCCCCAGCACACACACACAGACACCCATCTCCCCCACCTCTTGGCGTTGGTGATGCAGATGATCCTGCCCCTGTTGCCCACGCGCTCGGCATTCTCCATGAGCGTGGTGCGGGCCTCGTGCTGGTACTCGGTGATCTTGCAGAGCGCCTCGACAGCCGCCACCAGCCCGTGCAGGATGCTGCAGCACTCGGGGTCTGCCCGCGGGTTCGGCGGCCCCACCGCAGCCAGTGCTGCCATCAGCTGGGCACAACAAAGAACAGTTACCCAAAGGTACCTCCCACAGCTTTAAAATTAAAACCATCAGCAAAAAGGCAGCCTTGGAACACATTTGACATGCAAATTAACATCGCTGGGACAAAAGCGAAGAGAACAGTTAATGAGCGTTATGATGTTGGCAGCTTTCTGGAAAACATTTGGCCCTAAATTNAAGTCACACATATCACAGTAAAAGTGATAATTATCCTTTGCAGTTCAATTTATTTATTGTGACTAAATATTCTCATTTATTACAGAAAAATACCCGACCATAACAACAACTTCTATCAAATACCTAAAGGACATTCTAACAATGTTAATTGTCTTCTGCTTTTATTTTCTGAGAATTTGGAAATGCATTTCCTCCACAAAGTAAATTTTTCAGAGAATGAGCCCTTTCAGTATGAAACAATATGACCACAAAGAGGACATTTACAATTAATGCATTTAACACAGGTTATTTGCCTCTCATGCAAATGTTTTAAAAAAGAATTTAAGTTCAAGATGTAGCACCAAATTACAGAAGAAATATGTCACTAATTTCTTCATAACGTTTATTTTAAATATTAAAGTCTATACTTAAGACACTGGATTCTTTTCAAGTTTTTTCTATAGAATAATCCAGGCTCACAGGCAGCTACTTGAAATTCTGTTATACAACAGTTTCAGACTAGATCCACCAACAATGTAATTAACCAGTTATTTCATATTGAACACGATGTTTATTTCATAACGAAGTCAGAATTACAAAACAAAAAACCAAAAATCCAAAAATTACAAATCATACCTCCTGCAAGTTCTGATCTTCTTGAGTCCAAGAATTCAACACATGAGCCCCAGAATCACTCACAATGAAATTCACCTACAAGGATCAAAAAAGCACATTAAGATAACAGCCGTTATACTGTTACTTCCCCAAATCCAAACATGAATTGCACTTCTTTTTACTTCTAGTCAGGAGATAATGTGCAATGACAAGCCAAACTCAAAATAACAAACCCAGAAAAATCACACACACTTGCTACATTCAGTTTTCCCCTTAGTAATATGATGAACAACTTCTGCTTATATTCGTACACCACAAAATCATTCTCTACACCAAACTAGATTTTCAAAACATTAGTATTTTAAGAATTAGATAATATTTCCAGTTGAATAGCTACAAAATAAAGTGAATTCTAATACTGTAAACTGCACATCATTCTCCAAAGTCTGTCCCAGTACATCATGGGGTAAATATCTACCAAGATTTAATAAACATCACTAAGAAAATATGGTCTTCTCAACAAGGAGCTGTGTGTACCAGGAAGCTCTCCCACTTTTCCAAACTGGTAGCTTCACAGCAATCCTACCTCTTCCTAAAGCCCAGAATTCCTTCAAAGTTGATACCAAAACTCTTATGGAGAGCTACTATGTGTGTTTAGCAACAAAATTCAACTTGAGACAATACTTCACTCATGTTTTTGTAAAGCCATAGCTCAGGAGAGCACAATAATAAATCTCCAAGTTGCTCAAAAGCAGCTCTCCATGTTTTGCACCAAGTTGCAAACTGGCATTAAGACAATGAAAGGTTCCAAAATTAAACATGTAATCAGATTCATACACTACTAAAACCAATTAAAGGACTATAAAGTATATAAACAGCAAAACCAATATTTTAAGTGATAAACTGTATTAGGTATTTTACTCTAAACAACACAAAGATTAAAAGACTTAAATAAAACATGAAAACATCCCTTATTGTATCAAGCACGATATGCAGCATGGCTGGCAGAACTTACCAGCTTCTTGAAAGGGAAAATATCGTACATTATTCTACAGTACTCCATGGATGACTCCACTGAGCAGGTCCACAGGGACTTGGAGATGGGTGCCAGAGGAATAATCCCCTGGGTGCGGTTCTTCACTAACATATCGAATTCCACGTGCTGCCTGCATGATTCTGCCATGTAGGGGCAGTGATCCACAACGAAAACAGTTTTGTGAGACTCAGAAAATATTTTCATTTTCTTCCTGAAAGAAACAGAGATCGAAAGCAGAAAGAAATTGCACACGGTGAAAAAACAAACAAACAAAACACACCATAAGATGACTGTGCAATCTACACATAACATCCTAGAAATATGCAAGTTGTAGAGTTCGTATTTAGTAGACTACATTTTTTATCAGAAGAAACTATTTTTTCTCAGGAGGAAAAACACAGAGAAAAGTGGAATTTTATTGCTGAACAGGCAACCAAATGCATAGTATTACTCTCCCCACTTCTCTATTTAAAACCAACTTTAAAGAAGTAGTACACAAACTGCTTCCTATTTAAAGCTTATTTCCTAAAATAAGCAACATGGAAAAAAATAATTTATGATGAAGCTTTAAAGACCTTTAAGTAGCATAATCAGAATATTAGGCCGATTTTCAGTCCTGTCTTTGCTAAACATATCTTTATTTTTAAACGAATAATTGCATCTGTACTTCAACATCTCACTGACAAATACACCAAGTGTGGAATGATAAGAATCACGGAACAGCTACGGCTGGAAGGAACCTCCGGAGATCAGCCGGTCCAACCCCCTGCCAAGGCAGGGTGACCTAGAACGGGTAATGCCTTCATGTGGGTTTGGAATGTCTCCAGAGCGAGACTCCCCTCCCTCCCTGGGCAGCTGCTCCACGGTTTTGCCACCCTTAATGTACAGAAGTTCTTCCTCATGTTGAGGTGGAACTTCTCGTGTTTTAGTTTATGACCACTGCTCCTCGTCGTGTCGCTGGGAACCATCGAAAACGGCAATTTCTAACGTAAGAATCTGATTTTCCATGTACTTCTGCTGAATTACAGAATACACAAAATCAAAAAGTACATACAAGCGCATCAAAAAACCTAAAATATTAAAGCAACGAGGATCACAGAAGTCAGACTGCGGCTTCCTCGGAGGGAGGGAGAGGGGCAGGCTTGGGCCCCGTGCTCGGCTGCAGCTGCCGGGGCTCACCGCGGCCCCTTCGGCGTGAGCCACGGCCGCTGCCTGCCCGGCCCGAGCACTCGCAGCGTGCCCTCGGCGCGGCGGGGAGCCCGAAGGGCCAGGGCAACACCGCTGGAAAGCCTTAAGGGGACAGCAAGTGTTTCTCACCTGGGCCGGCTCCTCCTGTGGTGCAGCAGCCCCGGTCCCGCTCCTCGCCGCGCCCGGGTGCGGCCGCGGCCCCGCTCCGAGGAGGAGGAGGGACGAGGCCCGCGGGGCGCCCTAGACGGGGCCAGGCGCGGGCGCCTCCGGCCGGGCGCCCTCCATGTCCCAGCAGCGCTCTGCTCCCCCTCCTCGNCGCCGCCGGCACCGCGGCTCCCCCGGGGGGAGCGCCCGGCCCCTGTCCGCACCTCCCCGGGCCACAGCGCCCGGCCGGGATCACTCGCCCGACATGCCGAGGCCGGCGCCGGCCCCGCTCCCGTTCCCGTTCCTCTTCCCGACCCCGATCCCGCCCGGGCGCGGAGGCCCCGCCCGTCCCTGCGCTCCGCGCACGGTTCGGGGGAGGAGCCCGCGATCTCGCGAGAGCACGGGGCCGTGCTGTGGGAGGGCCCCGCCGAGGCCGCCGTGTTCTCGCGAGATCTGCGGGCGCCGCGTACACGCCGAGGGGCGGGCGGTCCGTGTGTTATTCCAGGTTGCGTGGGAATTCTGTGTTCAAATATGCACAGAGCAGGAGCTGGAGCGTTCCCGCAAAAGGCTCCTCGATCATCGAAACGTCACACTATTTGTACATTTTAAGAAACAGAAGCATCAGCGTTCACGGGCTGCAAGTTACGTAATTTGCCTGTTAATTAGTACTCAACCCCGTTTGCTGGGTGTATCTCTGGCTTCTCGTGCTCATTAGCGCGCAGCCGGAGTTCTCTCCCTCTATTTGAGTCTGGGGTCTGGTTTTGGTAGTTGCGATCGCCAGCATTAACCTTCCCCCAGGTCCTGCTCATTCCTGCGGACCTCACTCCTGATGGCTCTCAGCCACACAGCCCATTCACTCTTGGATTGTCTCCCTTTTCTTTTAAAAGATGAAACAAGCATACGATCATAGAATCACACAATGCCCTGGCTTGGGAGGGACCTCAAAGCCCATCCAGTTCCGCCCCCTGCCATGGGCAGGGACACCTTCCACTATCCCAGCTTGCTCAGAGCCCCATCCAGCCTGGCCTTGGACACTTCCAGGGATGGGGCAGCTACAGCTTCTCTGGGCAACCTGTGCCAGGGCCTCACCACCCTCACAGGGAACAATTCCTTCCTGATATCCAATCTAAACCTACTCACAATGCAATTGCTTAATCCTAAATGTCCCGCTGCTGGTGGACAATTTAACACAAATCCCGAGGTTTGGCTCAAAGCCCAGCTCACACCTGCAGGCCTCGGGACCTATGTGAGGGCGGGGCATCCTCTCGCGAGATCTGGGGCCGGTGGCCGCGGAGGGGCATCCTCTCGCGAGAGCGGCGCGCGGCCGGTACCGCCCCCGCCCCACGGCGCCCCCTGGCGGGGACGGGACGCGCCGCCAGCCCCTGACGCCGCCATTTGACATCGGTCGGGGCCGGTCCGGGCTGACCCCCGGCGCGGCCGGAGCCCCGGGAATGAGTGAGGTCCGGGGGGGGATCGGGGACTCGGCGGGGGGGCGCCGCTGTGGCCGCCGCTGGGCGATCGGGAGCGCGGCCGGACTCGCGTTGGGCCGCCCCAGAGCCGGGGCGCCCTGAGGGGCGTGAAGGGGGAGAACACCCCTTGCCCCTGCCTCAGACCCGCGGGACCCCTCACGTGTCTCGGCTCGCGCCGCTGTCACGACAGACGCCGGTGTCGCGCCTCAGCGTCGCGATGTCGCCGCGTTTTGGGGGGAAGAGGCGACGCTCCCCGCGGTGACACCCCCGGGACGTCACTGTCACACCAGGAGTGCGGAGGGGATACCCCGGGATCTGTCACAGCGGGAGCGCGGCGGTGAGGTCCCCGGGATGCTCCTGTCACACCGGGAGCGCGGCGGTGACATCCCCGGCATGCTCCTGTCACGCCGGGACCTTTGCACCAGCCTAAATTCCCTGGAATTCCTTGGAAATTGCTTTCTGGCTGAGCGCTGCCAAACTGGTGACTGTAGTAACAAAACCCACAAGCCGTGGGAAACGGTGGCTTCCAGTAAGGATAGAAAAAGAAAGAGGCAGAAAGTTAGAAGAAGGCGGTGGTCACACAGAGATCTTTATTCTTTGGTGTTGTTTTTTGGTTTTAATTTGGTAATGAAAGCCATTAGTAAATAGCAGGAAGTGACAGGCGGTGCGTGTGTAGTAGGAGCGTTGCTGGGGTGAGTTGTTGCTCTGCTACCTGTTGACAAGATTGCACTAACAAGCATCTGTGCAGCTGGGCATCTCTGGTAGGGCAGGGCTCAGGAATGATTAACTTCAGCTCCCACAGTCATGCTCATAAAAAATAATACATGATAAGAATTTGCTTAAATCAATTATATTTGATTAACTGCGGTTCTTTCCACCCTCTAAATGTCCAGGCCAACTCACAGGTTTAGCTCAGTTGCAGGATCAGGCAAAGGTTTTGTTTTTCACAGGCAGCCAGAGAGCACTTTAAGTTTCAAGGAGTAGGATCACTATCTTGCCCAAAAGGTATCGTAGCCAGGATTTGGGACCACAGTGAATTACCATGATACAAACAATGATTCTGCTTTCTGAGGTACAAATGCTGCCTGAAAACTGGAGCTGGGCCCTGGCCTGACAGGGGACAGTGACTGCAGAATTTGTGGGGCTGCATTCCCCACGTCTTTCCGAGCACATTCCCTGTGAAAAGGGACATCAGTGGCTTTACCACAAATAAGCTTCCTTTTCTCTGGTGTGGTTGGGCTGGGGAAAAACCGAGAACATGCATATATTAAGCATACACTGTTTAAAAATTTATATGGATGCAGACAAATTGTCAGAGGTGTTAAGTGCACTGTAGTCTGAATGCCAAAAGTATTCCCAGCTCATGGAGAGGCCTCAGAGGCTTTGTTCATACCAGCCAGAGAATTCCTGGACTGTGAGCTGAGTTAAAGGCTGTCCTTCAGCAGCTCCATGGATCTCACTAAATCAATTTCTGCAGCAGTTCAACCAGTTAGTGTGGAAGGTCATCTTTTGTCTGGGATATTTCTGTAGGAAATCTGACTGGAGGGAGGAGCAAGGAAAGCAGATCCCTAAAAACAATGCAGTCTGATTCCTTTCCGTGTCATATTTGAAAGACCTCAAACTGCTAATTCAGGCTGAATAAATTAACTACCTGTGATAGCACAGCAGTCTGCTGAAGACCTTGATACATCAAATACATCATATGGAAAGTTAAATGAAAATTCTGCCTGATGAACAGGAAACCTGCACATGCCAAAATGCTAATGCTTTTGACAGCGCATGAATCCCAGAAAACACAGGTTAAATGCGTAGTGTTTGAAATATCCTTCCTTCTACTACTTACCTGGGACAGGGGCAAAAGGTCAGTTGAGGCAAATTTGAGGAGTTTTTTAAGCTTGGCTTAAAGATCCTGGGCTGTGATTCCTAAACGTGCTTGAGAAAGTTAGAAAATCAACTTGTTTTTTTTTTCACGTAGCTGAGGAAAGACTCAATAATCTTCAATGCTTACAAAAATCTTTACTTTCACAAATGGCCTAGCTAAGAAATGGATATAGTTGATTCTTTCTGTACCTCAGAACATTTCCTAAACCAAATAGTAAGCCTGGTATCAACAAGGCCCATAAATCTCATAAACCTCTATCCCTGCTGTTTGGCTGCTGAAGTCTGTTCAAGGAGCTTAGATTTCTGTAGAACAAGTCCAAGGTTTCTTAAAAGAAAATAAAAACTTAGGCTGAAAATCTTGGTCTTGAAACTTAATCTGTCAAGCATGAATATGAAAAAGCGTAGTGTGAAGGCCAGTATTGTTGGCAGTAGGCACAAGCATTTTGCAAGTTTGGCAGTTCTGGCAATCCATAATTCCCGTAAACAAGTACTGCAGTTAGAAGGCTGGTGTTTAAAGGATGCAGTTGGTTCTTTTCCTTAGCTGAGCTGCTGTCTTTCTCCATGCTGTTGAAAATGTCACAATTCCGTTCCATGCAGTGATGTTCATGTTCATTTATAGACATGAACAAAACACAAGCCTTTCGTCTTCTGAGCTTTCCCTGAGCAATTTTCTCTACTCCGTCAGTTTGAGCTGCTCCTTCTCTGCTGATTTAAGCCATCAGAATCTTCCAGGCCACTGTAATCCTTCAGCATTCTCTTTTGTGCTGGGTTTATACCTCAGTTACCCTGAAGTCTGTCTGTTAGGCAAGCAAATTTAAAAAAAGTAGCATTAAAAAATGAATGAGTCAGTGTAATATTCTTTTACTTTGTATATCACTCTGCCAGAAGCACAGCCCAGCTTTCCTGTGTTCAGTACCCTGCCTCTGGCAGCTGATCTGTCCCCTAGGTAGCTGTGCTGTGTGGCAGGGGTGCTGTGGTGCCAACGCTGCCTTTGTCGCGTTCAGAAATGAGCTGCACGATCGAGAAGGCGCTGGCGGACGCGAAGGCGCTGGTGGAGCGGCTGAGGGAACACGACAGCGCAGCCGAGGCGCTCATCGAACAGACCACGGCGCTCAACAAGCGGGTGGAAGCCATGAAACAGGTCTGCTCTCCAGCCCTGCCTGCTGCTGGGAATAACGGCTTTTACATCCTCTGGGGGCTTCAGTGCAGCACAGAACGAGCACGCTGTTGGGTTAATCCTGTAACGCACACTTGGTGTTTTTGTTAGAGGTGTGGCTCTCACCTAAAAATAGCTTGTTTATATAGTTTGAGCCTCAGAAAAAGTTTTCACAGTTACTCCAGCTTAAATATTGAAAATAAGCATTTATTTGAAGAACACTGGTAGAAATGGGCTTGGTATCTTACAAACCACTCTGTGGTGTCTCTTGGTTTGCTCTACTCATTTCCATTAATTTCAACATACCCATTTAATCATACAGAGGCTCTGTCATGTTTTCTTCTGTACAGAATACTTTGTCTTTGCAGTGTCTCCTTTTGTTTCCAAATAGCCTCTTGGGCTTTTCTGTGCTCATTTCTATTCTGATGTTAAGCTGCTCGTGGCATGTTGTTAGATTGAGTGTGACTTTCACGAGAGAACTCCTGGGAAAATGTAAAGATGTCTTGTGACTTTCCATATGGGAGTTCATCCTGTCACTTTAATGAACCCGAGATATGTTAATAGGCCTATAAAATAATAAAACCTTGCATGAAATTCAGCCCTGTAAAGCAAGTCATGCAGAGGCTTCATGGCTTCAGATCAAGAGTATTACATTTCTCCATCTGGTGGGAGTCAGGATCTATTGACTCGGGCCTGAGTGACTTGTACCCACACAGCCTTGTGGTTTAAGGTTTTGGGAAGCCACAGTAAATGTCAAGAGGTTAATACCTCATGGTTTGTCTTTACCACATCTCTATGAGTTTTAAATTACCTGATGGTGAACTTGGCCTGCATTAACTGAAGGTTAAATAGCATCCACTACACACATCTAAGGTATGAAACTTGTTTAAAAACAAATGTGATGCTTTTGTGTCTCTAAAGGACAGGATGTGTGCAACACCCTCTGGTGTGTGTGTTTGATATTATTATTTAAAAGAAAGCATTGTCCTCCTGGTTACAAACTCTTGAGTGATAGTAGAACTGGTGCTTTGTGACCTGCTGAGTCATGCCTGCCTTTGGTTAATCAAATATGCTGTGCCTTGTTGGTTTGTTTTTGTAATAACCAGTACCAGGAAGAAATCCAAGAGCTCAATGAAGTAGCAAGACATCGCCCTCGGTCTACTCTAGTGATGGGTATCCAGCAGGAAAACAGACAGATTAGGGAATTGCAACAGGAAAACAAAGGTAAAAAATGAATATTCTATCATTTTCAAGCTCCAGCCTGTACCACTGGAGATAGACTTTTACCACTGATCTTTTTTCAAAACATAGCTGTAGAAGAAATTTTTTCTTCTAATTTCAATTTGTCAGTTTAACTGATCATAATGCAATTCAAGAGTCCTAAAGTCCAAACTTTGGGACTGATGAACAAAAAGAGAGATTTGGGAAAAATTACTTTTTTCAGTCCTTGCGTAATGTCCAGCACAAGTGAGGAGATAAATAGAACTTAATTCTGCAATATAGGGATCTGTTTGAAGAAATGTTTAACCACTGCTGAAAATAATAGGAGCAGTCAGGACAAGTTATGGTGTAAGTACAGAAGTATTAATTCCTTCTGGAATTCTGTACACTAGGAATGCACTGTTCCTCCTGGAATGCCTTAGGTATTCTAACAGTTCTATTCAACAAAAGATTCAGTGATCTCAGTTCAGATGAGTCTTGCCTTATCTTGGGGGTTATTTATTCTTTCACTCAGTATATTTTGAACAGAAGCATTTTTCAACTCTAGTTTTACCAAGCTGCAGATTAAAACAGGTCTGTGAACTCCTTCCTGCCTTTTGTACAGTGTGGCTTGTAGTGGTTGGGGTGAAGCTACTCAGCCACACTGCAGATGGCTTTTGTCAGCCAGAGGGACTGAACACGAAGTCACACTTAACAAAAGACTATTTGTTACTGACCAGGAATTGTCCCAGGCTGGTCACCATCAAAACAATTTGCAGAGCCTCTGTAGATTTTATGGTGCAGGGAGAGGGGACACTCAATTACAGGCTTATTTCAGTTTTCTCAAGCTGAAATACTTGTGCATTTTGACTTGCTTCTCTGTGTTAAACTCTTAAATGCATTTTAAATTCTGTTGGCAGAACTGCGCACCTCTCTCGAAGAGCACCAGTCTGCTCTGGAACTCATCATGAGCAAGTACAGAGAACAGATGTTTAGGTTGCTTATGGCAAGCAAAAAGGATGATCCAAGTATAATAATGAAGTTAAAAGAGCAACATTCCAAGGTAATAACTTCATTGAGGTTTTTTGCTTTGTTTTTTCATTAACACCTTAGTTTGTAGTGGATCAATTCAAAGATCACTTTGTGTCATTGTACAAGTCCTAATTTCTGTAATCCACTCCATGCAACGCAAACAGGAAACTTACCAGTTGAATAAGTCAACCTTACCAGCTTCTCATTTATTGAAACTTCCAACAGGTAGCATTTCATTACTGTATTTGCTTAATTTGCTTTTGTTTCACTTCCATCTTTAAGGCAACTGCCCCGTTACACTGCCAGAGGTTACTAATATTCAGAGTTTTAGACCAGCTTTGACTTGTGCTTGTGACACCAACAAATAATTAGTAAACCTGTGCTTACGGAGAGTAGGGGGAACGAGCTTTTTAAATTCAATATTCAAATATTTTTTCCCCTAAATATTGTAAATAAATTTAAAAAATTAAAAGTCCTTTTGACCATTGAATAACTAGATGAAGCAGGAAACAAAAGTATATGTTCAGTTATTCAGTGGTCAAAAGGACTTTTAAATTTTGGGGGAATTCATTATTCTGGGTCACTAACAAATCTAAACAGGAGCTTTTTAGCAAAGTATTACATTTCATTGAAAATGTAACATAATCATTAGAGCAGTGCAGCTGTGTAGACAGACATAAGTTCTAAGTGTTTAGTAATCTTTGACCTCAGCTAACTTAAGTTTGCAAAGCAAAGTTAGGGTCTGCTTACTGGGAAAACAAAATTTTTAAGAATTTGATTCTTTCTTGCCTGCTTACAACATCTTAAGTGTGTAATTAGTGCCATTGGTATGAAAAACATTATTGGATTAGAACTGTATCTTTAACATAAAATCTTGAAAAATGACAGGTAGAGATAATTTTCAACAGAAGTTACCTCAGAATATGGTATAGCATCTGCTCCAGCTTCAGGAGAACCAGCACAAGAGGGTAAAATTAAATCCATCCTGAAATGGACTGTGATAGTTCCTTTAGGAGCACTTCAATGGAAAAACAAGAAAAAGAAATAAAAAAGAAAAAATAACATCTCGCAGTATAATTGGAACAGGAGATTTAGGCTTCAACATTTTCATTAAGCCTCTTCCTACATGACTGCCTGATGAAAAAGATATATCACCCACTTAGGATTTTTGGAATTTCATTATTTATTCTCTTACTCAGGCTTCATATTCAGGAAGATTGAACAATCTTGAAGCACTTTTTAAATACTTCTCTCTTGTTAAGTAAAAAATCCATTACAGCCCATCAGTTAAGATCCCTGTTCCCAGTAATGCTGTTTTCCCAAGTGCCAGCTGTTATTTTAGTGCCTGTTTACAGATTATTACAAGATCATTGATTGCTGCAGATCAAGAAGCACCTCCTTGAAACAGAACAACAATTTATTTTGATAGCATTGTATGCAAGAGAAAAGGGTGTGTTGGTAGTAGTGACCCTGATCTAAGCTTGCTGTTTGAATTTGCTCAGCTGAAACAAGGCCCTGAAAAAGGTGTGGCCCCTTTTTGGTTTTTACCTCTTTGGAGAGAAAAAACCCAGTATGTACAAAAGAAAGGAGAGAGACACACAGAAGCTTTCACTTCCATTGCACTCTTAGGTTTTACCCAATCTAAGTTTTCCACATGTGCCTTCCAGAGCAGAGCCTTCCAGTTTTGTGTTAGGATCTGACCTAACATCAGTGACCTTGGAACAGGCTCAAAGTTGTATTGATCCAGAGTCCACATGAGCTGGGAAAGCAGGAAGCAGGGAGGACAGCAGTTTATCTGAAACCCACAGCTCCTACCCAGTCCTTCTCAAGGGTACATCCTTGCCTGACCACAGCTTCCTGTCAAGCTAAATTTGTGAGTTCTTAAAAAAAAAAAAAAAAGTTTCACGTCATCACCTGCACTGGAAACTGAGAAGAAAATAAAGATTTACAGCAAGTTCTTCCCCACCCCCTCACATTGAGAGTAGGCATTTAGCAACTGCTAAATTACAGCTTGGGCAGTTGGAATGGCAGAGAGGAAAGGGCTGATGTTCATTTTAGTAAAGGGTATTTGTTTTGGTCAGGTAAGTTTATGATTGCAAGTGAGGTGGTTCTTTGTGCTAGTTTATAGGCAAGCTGATCATCTGCCAGCTATATGGACCTCCCACCAAATTCATCATTTAAAGGTGGGATTTAGCTGTAGTCTCTACTGTCCTTCATTTCAGCCTTCCTGTCCTGCTTTTCCTGATATTAGCCAATAAATATTGTGGATTTTGTCCAAAGGCCACGTCAGGCACAACTAGACTGGCATTGCGGCAGAGTTGGAATGAAAGACAGGTTGAAAAATAAAAGCTGCTGGAAATGCCATTAAACTGTCTGACTTAACTGAGCAGCAGTGAATACCAGAGTGGCACAGGCTCCTCATGTAGCATTGCAGGGAAAGGCAGCAGTGACCCTTCTTCCTGAACCTCTGAAATCCAGAGCCCAGATAAGCTGGAGTTTGAGGTGGATCCAAGTAAAAGAATCTAACCTAGAAAGTGGAGGACAGGTTTGAGTTTTGTAACATATGACATAGTAAGGATGACCACTGCACCTACTCATTTTTAGCAAAAAATGCCTATCCATGGGCTGGTACTGGAGATCAGGTTTCAGACAACTGGAAAGAATGTGGCTTTCCCTGCTGTTCTCCCAGGAGTGGAGTGGTTTTGCATATCCAAAATAACACACATCAGTTCCTGCTGCACAGGAGGGCCTGGTCAGGGCAAGCAGGGCACCAACTTGTTACCATTTGGAGGCTGAGGATCACAGTTGGTTAAGCTTGTATGAAATCCCAATGAGAGGAATCACTGTGGGGCAAACCAGGTTTATTTAAATAACCAGCACCACTGTGGCTGCCTACACAGTAAAGTTAGAGAGAATTTGTTTTCCAAAATTGAGGTCTGTGTTAAAAAAAGTCACAGCAGTTAAATCACGTTTAATACTTTGCTTTTTTTAATAATGCAGAAAATACATTACTAAGATATTACTAAATATTGTATCTCAGGAGCTGCAAGTGCATGTGGACCAAATTACAGAGATGGCAGCAGTAATGAGAAAAGCCATTGAGGTGGATGAAAGGCATGGCTGCAAAGAGCAGGAGCGCATCACCCAGCTCGAGGTGAGGAGAAAGCTGCAGGGGCACAGATATTAAAGGGAGTAAAGATCCTCCCAGGTGTTTTATGGAGTTACTGTCCCAAGGGTAACTCACTGCTGTTGTGTTACCCTTGCCTTGCTGGAGCAGGGGAAGCACCACTACAGCTTAATCCCAAGGAGGGGATGTTTCAAGTCCATCAAAGAGAGCAGGAGCATCAAACACCTCATGTGCTCCCTTGGAGAAGATGACACAGCATTGATTTCAAATCAGTGTTTTACTCCTTGTGCATTAGTTTGGAGGAGAGGGGAGGTTTTAACAGTTGCCCTGATTTCTTTCTGGAGTCCTATTAATACGTCTTTCTCTCTCTGGTTTTAGCAAGAAAACAAAGGCTTGAGAGAAATTCTTCAAATCACTAGAGAATCATTTCTGAACCTGAAGAAAGAGGATGCATCAGAGAGCACGTCCCTGTCAGGATTAGTGACAAGCAGTGATCTGAGCCTGAGGAAAAGCTAAGGACTCTGGGAATCAGCAAGCTTCAGTTGCACACTTAAACCAATGGAGCATCAGGGGGCACTGGTCAAGCACTTGTTACTGAATAGGGCACCAGCAAGAGAATGCATCCAACTCCAGCTCAGTGACTTTTATACTGTGTAACATAAATTCAGCTGGTATTCTGCAATACCCTCAGTGACAGATTGATTGCCATAGATCTAACCTCAGTAGGAAATGGATTAATGCACTTGCTGAATTGCAAATTCTTTTTATATGAACTCGTTTTACAGATAAAAGGTGAGATTTCAAGTAATTTATATAAGTTATTGCTCATACAAAGTTCAGCGCAACTCTTAGATAATAAAGGTAAGATTTCAAGTCTGATCTCTGCCTTAGAAAGTAGTAACTCATGAATATGCTTTGTGCATGATCCACATAGCATTTTTTCCTTTTGTTTTGGTTTTAATCAATTCTCATTTTGCAACAAACCTCTTCGATGGGAGGGGCACACATAAGGATTTCTGTCATTTAGCCTTGGGGTATCCCTTTCAAATATAAGGCAAATTTTTAAACATAAGGAATGCTGTCCATCAGTAGTTTGGAGTTTTTAAATGAAACAAGATTCTTCAAAATATGTGCACTGAATTGTATTGTGAGAACATGGAAAGAGCTGTTCCCACTTTGTTGTTCTCAGGAACACACATAGCAATACAATTCTGCCTCAGCTTTTACCTTCAGGAGAGGAAATCCAGCTCAGTTCTCTGTCAGTAAAGAGCCACATGAGTCCCTTGTTTTTCTTCTCCAATTGCCTGCCCAAACTTCCTAAGTGAGGAATGGCAACTGGAAAGCACCCAAGCAGTGGCAGCAGAAAGGGGGGGTGGATGAAGGAGGAAGCAGCTTCATGGCAGAATTGGCAGCCTGCAATTAATACTCTTAATTTTCCTTTCTCCAGTACTAACTAGTCATCAAGAAGGTTTTAAAGTGAGTTTAGCAGAGTGAAAGCTGTCAGCCACAGAAAACTGTGGAACTACAGATGCCACCCACAGTTGAACATTCTGGCTGTTCAATAACCCACCAAGCAACATGAGCTGAGCTACCCTGAAATCAACCACCACTTAGTCAAGTTTGATTTTCAGTGACAACAACACAGAAGGAACTAAGCATCCAACACTTCCAAGCATGCCAGCTTCAATACAGCTTTCTGTGCTCCAGCACAGCTTCCCTGAGCTCAAGGTAAATGTTCCACAGGCCTAAGGGGGAGCTTTCAGTGTCACTGAGCTGACTTAGGAGCAGCTCGGTGCCTTTGTTCTGTTCTCTCTGTTGCTGCTCCTTCCTGTGGTGCTTTTAAGAGGAAAAAAGTGAGAAAGGAGCATTAGCAGGCAGGAAATGCTTGTTTTCAGTGAGCTAATACATGTGCTGAAAGGACAGGTAAATCAGGTCTCCACATTCTCACAGCCTGCTTTAGAAATGGAGAAGCTGCTGCTAGGCTTCTTGCTGGGCTTAAGAACACACTGAGGACATTCACATGCATGGAAAAAACTTATGGCCATTTCCAGACTTGTGAAACAGCCAAGGGGAAATTCTGGGGGAACATTTTAGCTCAAGCACAAAGTATTCTTTCCTGCTTTTATATTATCTGTAAAGCCTCACCAGTGCTTCTCTAACTTAGATTTTGCATTTCTGCCGTGGCTTGCAAGCTGCTGACTTACCAGAAGCAACATCTTTTTTCAGTGGAGTGTTCTGTTGTTGCAAACTGACAAGGAATTTCGGGTTCAGTTGTTGAAATTCTTCTTTCTAGAAGCATCTTTTCAGCCATGCACTGGTGTCAGGAGGCATTTCTATCCATTTGATGCTGAATTCAGCTTCATGGCTGACTTCTGGTTTGGCTTCTGAATACAGAAGAGGGTTGTTGGTCTGTGGCAGTACTTTGAGGTTGCTCTATTATGAAATGATGCTTGATTAGTGTTTATTTTTGTAAATTTAAAAAAATGTGACTTAATTTATCTACTCCTAGTCTTCACATTTGATACGTCTCCCCTTTCATTCCCCTGCCCTGATCACTTTAGGATTTTAAAGAGCCTTCACAGTGTGTGGAGTAACTATTTTTCATTGCATACCTGTTATTTTTGTAATGCAGATGGCTTGAAAAGGATTTATGGCTAGAATTGTGTACTGTACAGTAAAGTTATTTTGTCAATAAAGTTGACTGAAAACATGAATGTCTCCATGATTAAAGCAAGATACTGGGTCTGAGATGAGCCTTGTTGGCAACACAAGATAAAAAGAAAGGTAACCAAAACTGTTCTATGTGGCAGCTGTTCAGCTGAGGGCAGACTGAAACTAGAATGGGCTGGTTTGTACAACTAAAAGCTTTAAACAGCCTTAACTTTTTAACAATCACATGGGACTAGAAGGCTGTTAAAATACAGAACTAATGGCACTGTTTTCATGCAGAGTTCCATGTAATGGGATCCCTGTGTAAATACCCAAACGAAATTTACATTGGCTTTGGGAGTTTCCTTAAGCACTTTTTGTGGTTAAAAGAGGAATTTCCAAGTCTGCTATTTGAGTGTAAAACTTGCACTTGTTCTTTTTGGAGAGCCTGGAGTCTGAGTGTCTGGGGCACGACCGGTGGTCACTTTGGCCAGGAGAGCACTGTGGTGCTGCTCACAGCATGAGGGCACAGGGAAGGTGAGATCTTAAAGCTCATCCAGTGCCCCCCCCTGCCATGGGCAGGGACACCTTCCACTATCCCAGCTTGCTCAGAGCCCCATCCAGCCTGGCCTTGAACACTGCCAGGGATGGGGCAGCCACAGCTTCTCTGGACAAGTATTTTGTAATTTTTATCAGTTTTGCGATAAATCAGCTGCACAGACCTGTTATCCAGGCAAGCTGATAAGACAGCAGAAGTCAACTAAATGAAGGTTTTAGTGGATGCTGTGTGCAAAACTACAACAAGTCATTCCTTTGATATGGACCATTTAGCACAAGCAGGGCTGAACAGGAAGTGTATGTGAGGAGGGACTGAGCTCCTGCTGCCTGCAACCACCTTCCTTTTCCCAGACATGGGGAGCCAGTGTGGCCCTTGTATCACAGAATATCATTATTTCCCACGTTGAGGAAAAACCTCACCTGACACCTGCCTTAACCAAGTGCCCAGCAAGGAGGGAAACACTTCATCATTGCAGTCTTGGGAGACGCACGTGCTGGGAGCACTCCTCAGGCACCAGCCATGAACAGGCACAGGGGAAACCCACCAACTCCAGCTGCAGTCTCTTTCTTTTCCCAAGGTAAAGGTTTACTTTTTTGAAGAATTGCAGACAATGATTTCCCTGCAGTGTTCTCAGCACCAGAAATCCCCCAATCCATACACCTGAGGCTGGCTCTTCCAGCAGTGAGCAGCATTAGAGCTGTTTTTGAGAAGTCAGTTCTTGGAAGCTCGCACACCAATGGATGCAGGGTGATCAGCACCTTCCCTTTTCCAATAGTACGTTCAGGAACATTGTAAACAAATTTTTAAATGATTCATCATCTGCAACTCATTACATTCCTGGCTAAGCAATCAGCAGTTCCCTCCTACTGTTGTCTATCTGTGCTTCTTTGCTTCCTGCATATGGCTTTCCTCCTCACCTTCAGCATTTAGGATAAAAAAAAATTGAATCCAGCTCACTTTGAGCATATTAGATAATCTGTTGTTATACCAGACAAGGTGGAAAAGTTGGAACTGGTGCTTTTTAGTTCGAGGCAGCCTTGTGAAGATCCAGTTCTGAAGCAGGCAGGGAAGTTTTTACACAACCCTCTTCTCCTGCCACTCCCTCTCACCTCCAAAATGAGCTTGTTTATTGCTCTGGTTTGAAGTTGACTTCTCCCAGCATGCAAGGAAGCACAAAGCCCTTCATGCTCAGCAGGAGTGTCAGCTGGCTGCCTGGAGCTGGGGGCTAGAGCAGACTGCAAGTGATAAAGTAAATATCATAAACAAAAAGCATCTGTTGAACACACAGAAGTGTTTTGGGAGCTGTTGTTTCCAGAGAAAACTTAGACACCAGAGCCTTCTAATCCAGAATGTGGGAGGGGGTGACATAATCAGATGGACATTGGCAAAACTCAAATAAATCTGGATATATCAATATATCAATGCATTCCAGCCCCTGAGTCAGGACAAGTAACCTAACACAACACTCACCTTGCATACCCAAAGGCTCAGTGTTTCTTATGCTGACTCTTCACTGGATAAACCAACCAGGAACCAAAGTCCCACTAAAGCTTGCCCCAAAAGCACTGCCAAGATCACTGCAGACCTACAGCTGCAGATGGGTCAGAAGGCAGAGACATGAAAAGCTCAGTGAAAAATGCACATTTTGAGATGGAACCTACTGATTTCTCTGGAGGGGCTGCCTCGTTTTTGGAAGCCTTTCCAGATAAAGGACAGCTCTAGGCAAGGACAGAAGGGAATCACAGAATCATAGAAGGGTTTGTACTGGAAAGGACCTTAAAGAGACCTTAAATAGATCTCGCCCTGGACCTCAAGGGGTACACAAAAAAAGCCTTGAAAATACCCCTTCGACACTGCAGTGGATCAGTTCATGTATTCTGATCATCACCACTGTTACTCACTGTGGCTTATGGAATTATGGAAGACAGTTCCTGAACCATCTCTTGGCAGAACTAAAGAAAGTCAGGATCTCAGAAAAAGAGTTCAAAGCCCACTTCTGCTATTGAAATCCTATGTGATCTTGCAGACCAATTTTCAGGCAAGAAAGGGATGACAACCATGCCTTTGTTCTCTAGAGCCTTATCTAACAAAGCTCACAAAAGAAAGCCTCTCTGGACCACGCGCTTCCCTCAGTGGCTGCACAGAGCACACACCACATGTCACAGCCTCTGGGTGTCACTGCAACGCCAGCCAAGCTCCCCCACGTCAGCCCTTGGAAAGAAGAAATTTTTCAAAGCAAACTCTCCCCTACAAGATCAAAGGCAGAGGCTAAACTGTAAAAGCACCATTGAATTCAAAGAGACCCCTTTAGTTCCAATATTCTTTGAAAAGACATCTTTATTATAAAAGATATAGAAAATTAGAGTTAAACTTGCTTCTTGCTCAATGTTAATCGCAGCAGTTATAAAATCCCACCAAGGTAAACATGTTTAAGAGCATTTCTATACCACAGAAGTGTTTGCTGCTTCCCATTACCCATGGCAGAGACATGCTCAGGATCAGTGCGGGGAGGACGGGCAGAGAACCAGGGAAGAGCTCCTTGTTTACACCATGTGCCACACAACAGCACAGGGAAACAAGACCCAAACTGCAGGATTTCAGCCTTGCTTTGCTGTTTGAGGCAGATGGTCCAGCTCCAAGCAATGATGGGATTTGTCTCTCTAAACATCAGAAGGGTTCAGTCACCTCGGACACTGTCTTTGAGCTCTCACTCCTTAAAGAAAAGCCATCTAAAAGTCATTCAGTCCTGTCTATGCCAGGGTGTTTCAACTTCCAACCATGTTCCTAGAAAAAGTTCTTTTGCCAGTTTCCTCAGAAAGAGCTGTTTCTTACATATATCCTATCAAGAATTTAAAGTGGTGGCTGAGAGCTTAAGCTTCCACCCCTGGGGAATTCCCTCATGGAGGCTCTGTGCAGGCACCTGAGCAGCCACTCACCTCACACAGGCAGGACTGTGCACTTGGCTGCCCTCACTGAAGGTTCAGACACAGGGAGAAGGAGGAAGTCACCATAACCTGTGTCAAGGTACAGGATGTGAGACTTGAGCCATCCTTCAGTGCATGACAGACCCCCACTGGAGACCAGGAGGGGGCACAGGGGGCAAGCACAGGTAAAACAGCCTCAGGTCTGCTTGGGGTGAGCCAATAATACATTCTGAAAATGGCTCTTGGGGTTTTTTTTTTTAAGGAAGAGCATAAAGCCACTACATGAGATTGGTCCCTCATCTGTTTTTATACTACATTCTGCTATGGGCAGATGCAATTCAAATAGGTAAGGACCACATTCAGTCAGCAAGGTTCCTGGTGAGTATCTTGCTAGCTGAATGCTGTTTCACCCCTTAAAGGCAAAATTAAAAGATGATTAAAAATAAATAATTAGTGTTTCAGCCAACTCCAGGGGGAAAAAATTGCCACTGGCTACAAAGAGCTTATTTACTCTTTTCTTTTATGACAGCACCATCAAAAAAGAGACTATACCAGAGCAGACATAAGACACAGGCTGTTCAGAAAGCAAACAGGGAGACAATCCTCTTGTGTTCTCTTAGCAGTCATCTCTGCACAGACCAGATGACCAGCTTGCTACAGAACCACCCAAAAGTGAGGGACAAAGTCTTCTTGTCTCAGATCAGTCCCCATTCCCGAGCCCCACAGTGCACATGTACAACAGTTAACTCAGTGCAGTTTCAATTCAAGTCACTTAGTTCAGCTTGCAAGGTTCAGTAGCACTTCTTGGAAACCAGTGTGTCTGTGGCCACACATTTTGTACCTGTATTAGGAGATGCTCAGTTCCTGCTGGAAGAACTCCTTGTATGTCCAGTCCTTGTCCCTCCCTCACAGCTGGACAGGCTGCTCACCCTTGGGAGTGAGTCAGGCACTGCCTCAGCAGAGGTTTCCACATGCAAGGGAACAATCAGCAGGTTGCTTTCCAAGGCCTGTTTGATATTTCACGTACCAAACAGCAAAGCAGACCCCACAGGATCAATGCCTATCCTTGGCCACGAGTACAGGATTCTGCAGCTGGACACAAGCAGGTTGCAGCAGGCAGAGCATGCCACAGAGGAGTCACAAACAGCACGTAGTGTACTGGACAGGTAACTGTTCTGCCAAGCTGGGCAAACAGCAATCTCTTACTCAGCAGGACAAATTAGCAGTGGTAAATCCTGCACCACTGGCTGGTAGCTGGTAATCACCTCACCATTCCCAGATCCTCCCCTCTCCATTCCCACCAGTTATTTGGAAAGTTACAGCAGCAATGGAGTTCTCTCCCCAGCTGGCTGGTCTTTCTGGAAGAACACTTTGAAATGCAGCAGCTTGTTGTGGATCCTCTCTCTCAGGGGAGGGATATGATGGCTGGGGTCTAAGACATTGGTGCTTCTACGCTCCCTTTCCCTCTTCCAGGTGAGATAGGGATGTGGTGGGAAGGGCACCTCACTCCTCTCCCGGCGGAGCTGCACAGTGACCCCGCTGAGGGCCAGCATTGCCCACACTGACAGGATGATGAAGTCTGGAAAAAGAGAAACAGATTCCTGCAGCAAAGCAGAACATCCCTTGCTTTCCCAAGCACAAACACTGAACTAGTTTAGTGACAGAAAGGAATGAAGTATCATCCCCACATGCCCAGAGTGACTCCATGCAGAAGCTATGACACACAGGGAGTTGGGCAGAGTCTCTTCACTGTATCAGGCCTCTGATTGCCCACTCTGCAAACTCCTCAGCAAGCTGCCAGCCCAAGTCTGAGCAGCATCTTTCACAAGGGCCTTTGTCACAACACCTGCAGGAAGGTTCCTGCCTTTGAGTCTACTCAGCATTGCTTTTGAAGGACTAGAATTTCTCATGAGGATGTTAAATCTCACACCGTACTGTGTTCTCCTTCCATCCCCTTCCTGCCCTCACTCACTGTTTACAACAGAACCAAAGAGGCAACGATTCCTCCTTAAAAAGAGAATAAAGTCTCAGGAGGACTCACCATTCCTTTGAAAAGGCACATTGGTGTAAGCTCTGCTGAAGTAATTGTTGAGGACCCTTCTGAGCAGGTCTAAGGTGATGTAAGCAAGGCTTGTGTAGACGTAACAAGCAATGGCCAGGATCACCGTGTAAGAGCCCACTATGCCAGAGGCCAGGATGTTCAGCTAGACAGGAAGAGAAACAGAGCTTTAGGAGACTGATGAACACTCTTTATTCCCCACCTCCCTAAGACAGTAGAATCATAGAATGGCCTGGATTGAAATGGACCTAAAAGCCCATCCAGTTCCAACCTCCTGCCATGGGCAGGGATGCCTTCCACTATCCCAGCCTGCTCCAAGCCCTGTCCAATCTGGCCTTGAACACTGCCTGGAATGGGGCAGCCACAGCTTCTCTGGACAAGTATTTTGTAATTTTTATCAGTTCTTCTGTGATAAATTGGCTGCACAGTTATCCAGGAAAGCTGATAAGACAGCAGAAGTCAACTAAATGCAGGTCTTAGTGGATGCTGTATGCAAAACTACAACAAGTCATTCCTTTGCTTATGGACCATTTAGCACAAGCAGGGCTGAGCAGGAACTGCCTGCAACTGGCCCCTGTGCTGAGCTTCACAAAGCTGTGCTACGTTTTCTGTACGTATCCCATAGCTTTGCATTAAGAAGTCTGACCCCCCACCTCCTCTTTCTCCCTCCCTCCTTCTGAGGTGACAGCACAGTTACTTACAATTCTTGGGCAGCCAATAAAAAGCACTGGAATCATCAAGGCTACACAAGTAAAGGTCACCCAGAACACCACATCATCACGGAAGACCCTGTAGTTTCCTGCCAAGACACCACATTCATCATTGAGGGAAACATTTCCTTTTTTACAAGTGTTTGGGGGTCAGCTTTTCCCTCCCAAAATTCTGTATGTTCAGAAATACTTGGAGTACATTGTTGAAAAGCCCAGCTTTTCAAATCCTGACTGTTTACGATGTATTGGAACAGTTACTCAAGAACAAAAAAACTGTCCCAGTTGAGCACAGGTCCTGTACTCTGTGCTGGAACAGCAGATCTAGTCCATGGAACAGCGATCTTTGACAATGTTCACATTCCTCACCTGGTAAGAATGAAAAGTACCAGAGTACTGCTGCCCAATATGGGTTTCTAAGCTAAAAATCTGCATCTGACTCCAGAGTATGGTGCAAATGTTGCCATCACAACGACACCAGGCAACAAATTCTTCTGGCTTTAGGAAAATTAAATCACTCAGACCCTTCTTTGCTGCCCCTGTCTTCCAAGGCCTGTGGACTGGATTAACCAGAGGGGACAAGTTGACCTCCAGCTGAGTCACTGTTCCATTCTAAGGAAGAGCAACCAGGGACTGCGTGGATTATCACAGAATCATGGCTTTAGTCAAACACAGATGACTGGAGAATGAAAAACTGTCCCACCAAGGGACCTTAAAAAGAGAAGTTTTGAGACTGAAAATCACAATAAAGGACAGCTCATGCTCTGATGTCTCAGGGGGACCCCAGCTCAGCAGCTTACTGGCTTTTAAGCAATTTGTCTACAGCCTTTAGGCCTGAAGCCTTCAAATTAGACTGTAGATTTTCTACTGGGATTTGTTCTGGACAGAGAACAGGAGAACAAGTGCATGCCTGGAGCAGAGCTGGTGTCACAGAGATGGCACACAGTTTAAGTAGGAAGAGTCACCAAGTCCCCTGCAAAATAATCAGTTTCCTTTTCCCCAAGTAGTTTTAATTACAGCACAGCTGAAAGAAGGTTTCAGGTACATCTCTATTCCTCCCAGCACCAGAAAGGGAAAGTTAAACATGCCACTAAGATAAATCATTCACTCTTGAGCCTTGCAGTGTGCCTGTAGCACAGCAGGAACACAGCACTCACCAAGCAGAGGATTCCCGTGCTTACCTATGGGAGTAAAGAAGAGCGTCGCTGAGAAGAGACATCCCAGCACAAGTCCAATAACAAACATGCAGAGCAGGACAGAGCCAAATCTCCACCAGCTCACAACCAAGAGCAGGCCTCCAATAATTCCAGCCACTGCCGTCAAAATAAGACGCACTGAAAGAGAGAAGAAAAAGTTCCAGCATTCTGGAAACTTCAGTTCCTGCAGTAACATGTTCAGCAGCTTTACTCACATGCTTGTTTGGGTTTTTTCAGTGAGTTTGCATGAGGTAACAAATAAAAGTATCAGAACTTGCTTCATGCACTTCACTTAGATGCCAGCCTGCAGCTGGGGATGCGTTGCTGAAAGAGTGGTGGAGGGGCCAGAATAGAGGCCTTGGTACCATGTACATCAGTACCCTGAGCTCCCAGGGAGTTCAGGTGGCTACAGCTACTGCACATGTGCCAGAAAAGGAATTCTGTGAGGTGGGACAGACAGAAAGAACTAATTCTGTCTAACAAGTTGGGTGCAGACCACCTACTTCCATTTTACAGATGAAACCTGCAGTCGACCTGAAACAGAGGTTCATGCATTGTCAAAGTAGGAACAAAGTATGTTGCAAATTTACAGAGTTTCTAAACATCTCTGATCTTCCCTGGATAGATGCTGAAATTAAATCCACCTATTAATTCTGCATCACTGTGAGGCTGGAAGCAACACTTACTCTGTTGCATATTCAGCTATTATGGCAATCAGAGCTCTGCTATCCTTCCTGTGGCTGGCCAAGAGCACAACTGAGATTGTACCTGAGGGATTCATAACAAGAGTTTGGGAAGAGCACAGGGTATCCTGACACATCTACTCACCATCATAACTAAGGCCAGTTATCCTTGTAATGAATACAAAGAAGACGAAAGCTGTGACAATGAAGCCCATGAAGAATAAGTCTAGAGAAGAAGGAAAAAGTATTTAGCAAGCTTCACACCAAGCCCACTTCAGTGGATCTTCAGACATCTTCATGTAACAGCGGGGAAGGAACATAGCAGCTCACAAAAAGAGAGCCAGACAACACTTTGTTCTGGACAGGGGTGTCCTCAAGCACCACAGATAGTCAAAAATTACAAATTTATAGCTATATTGCCCAGCATGCAATATAAACCCTTAAACCCTAGTTCCAGGTTTCTATTCTTCGCATCCCAGAAACTTCCTGCTCTGAGCTTAAAGGCTCAGAGCCTATAAAAGCAAAGCAGTGGACGTAACTGGCACAGCATCACTATCAAGTTAATCTTGGTAGTAACATTCTAAGTTACACAGAGTAACATTTACAAAGTTCCAATGAGACTTATGAGATGAGATGAAATATTCAGTACCTGTTTTCCAGAATCTGTGTCCAAAAAAGCAGGTGAAAAGACCAAGAACAGCAAAAGCAGTGAAGAATACTTTGGTAGAGAGTTTACCTACAAGAAGAAAGGTAGGTTTAGTGGAGCATTCCACCTAGTAGTCCCAACAAGGAGATTAAGGTAAGGTCAGGTTGCTATCACAAATTTTACTGGAAACTTGGGAGCTGCCACTGTGTCAGATCTGCAATGCCTGAACTGACAGTTGTCCTGGTAGGATCTTCAACAGAATACTGAAATAGTCCCAGACTGATTAAGAAATCAAGAGCTTCCTCCTTACTCAAGAGAAGTTTCTGTAAGTAGATGTAACTTGTTCATAACACAGATACAACTTTGCCTGAAAATTCTCTGCTCAGCTTTAAAAAAAGGGACATCCAGTCATCTATAAAAGCCAGTGCTAGGGGGTTAGTGACCCAGGCAGCAACCACAGGCTTAATCACTGCAGCCTTCACCATTTGTCTCCCTCTCATACATTTGCCATGCAACAAAAATGATCATCAGCATCCCATTATGGCTCACCTCTGTCTTCTAGACAAATTTCTTACCTATATTTAAGCTATTTGCAGACGTAAACCACATTTTCCATGTGCTCTGAATTAGAGATGTTTAGCCTAGGTAATTTGTCTCACATTGTCATAAGACAACACTGAGTTTGACAACAGTCACCTGTGTTACAGTATATAACAAAATAATGAGAACAAATCTTACTTTATGAACCAGAGTCTACCAATTATTTGTGTCCCTTCTGCATTCATAATGGGAGTGGCAGCTTTGCTCTGTTTCTGCTCAAATTCTATCATTATATAGCTTTGTACAAAGCAGCATGCCTTGGTAGTCACTCCACTACTGCTGACAATATCTTCACTCTTATTTTAGGTGACTGCCTCCTTTCAAAACACCTGCAGGTTACTGATTCCTGTTAGAACCAGAACAGTTAGTAAAATCCAGCTGAAGCCTAATCTAGTCTGTGTTTTATTATTATTTAGCTCATCTTCACATTCAGCATCTGCAGTCAGATTTGAAGATGATTTGAAATTATGTATCCAGTTGAAATGGACAAAGCTAGAATGGCACTACAGAGTTCAGAGTTACATTTGCAAGCCATGTATCAAACCTCCATTAAGTTAAACCTTTAATTGCTAATGGTTCTCCTTAGTCTTTCTTCATCATTCTAGACTTTCTGCACAATCAAGAAGCAGACTTCACCATAAAGTAACAAAATACGCACAGTATAAAACAAATATCTCCTGCACACATTAGAAAAACAATCTTAAAGCACAGTCAGCATGTTGGAGCACAACAAGCTGCAGAGGAGTTGGCAAGGACATACAATTCCCAACTTACTGAGGGAAGAGCAGTTATCCACCAGATCAGCAAAGCTGCAGGCATATGTATGCACAGGTATGTATGCAGCAGAACTGTTCCAAAGAGGATCCCACACTATGACATTGTAGATCACACCTTGTCCAGGAAGTGAGGAGAAGTAGACATTGGTCTTGTCATCAGCTGTCAGCGTAAGCATCTGGAAAAGTAAGTACCTCTGTTGCATGAAGGGCTCACAGGATGGAAGCCTCCCCTCCAGCACTACTGTGTTTTCTGACAGGGGAAAAGATTCTCCCACTCCTGTGTTTTGCTCCTCCCCACTTTCAGATACAGTTCAGGTTCCCTACCAACCTACTGACCCAGGTCTGCCCTCCGAGGCAGGCAAGGCTGCCATTCCACTCCCCAGCAGGGCCATGGAGCCTGAATACGTCTCCCCTCCAGGAAGATAAGCACAGGGGAGGAGAAAACAAGAGAGCACCACTGCCACATGGCCAGTACCCAGTGCTTCAGGCTCACCTTAATGCCATTGGCTTTGATACTCTGCACCCCAGACATTTTCCGTATGTGGCTCATGAGCACCATCTCAGACAGCTCACTCTCCGGCAGGAAGTACTGGTACACATCGTAGCGCAGCCGCCAGCGCGAGCTCTGGCCAGTCCCCGAATCACAGGAGGGGGGGTTTGCTCCTCTGCAATGAAAAATACATCAGCCACGTGCCCAGCACAAGCCCTCAGACCTTAACACTGGTTTTCAGCAGTTACCTGTCCACAGGATTTGCCTCTACTCTTTAGAGGTGCACACCAGCAGCTAACTCAAAGCTGGACTGTATTTGTGAGCACAGAAGCACCCTGGGACGGGTGGGGGTCTGTGCTGGTGTGTGCCTTTATACTTACAGAGGCTTCCTAGGAATTGCCATAACTAGAATTTCAAGAGGCCACAACAGCCAAAGACCCCAACATTACGGTTTGTTTTTCCACGCAGTTCTGAACACACTCTTCCCAATTCCCTGCCTATCACTTGTGACACCAGGCACCACTCAGGAAATAATGCCTTTTAACGTGAAGTCTCAAGTTAAACAAAACTCTGGGTTATTATCATGCTTCAATACTAGTAAAGAAACAAAACTGGCTGTAACACACAATTGCTCCTCAAACAAATTGTAACAAGGAACGGAAAGATCCAGTATTTGCTCACTGCTTGCATTTCTGAAGTTGCATAACCTCCCCCACAAGATGTAACTCTCAATTTTATCTCTCTCATGCAGTACCTCTTCCCCTCCTCCTTCTCCCCATTTACATTTGTTGCAGCAAACAAGATTCCTGCCAGCAGCTGGATGGTTCAGCTGTTACAGCAGGGTCTTGTTTTAGCCTTTTGGCCAAACATAGGACAAAAGGTCTTGCTCAGTGCACTGAAGTTTTCCACACACCTGGTATAGCCCAAGTTTGCAGGGGCAAACTTGATGTGTATATCAACCAACGTGTAGTCCAGGTAAATATTTGGATCCACTTCCAAGTCAAATTCCAGATTGCAGCCCCCAGGAATAGGATCTAGAACAGAGAAGATAACTGCAGTTATGCGCTTGCAGGCACTGTCAGCTTGCTGAGCACAGAAAATCATCAGGTTCTGGCCCTGCAGGCAGCAAAAGGGTTTCACTGCAGCCTGTGACAGGTCCCCACACATGGGTGACTCCAGCGACTGCAGTGTTGGAACAGAAGGATACAAGCTCCTTAAGGTCCTGCACATGGGTCAGGGCAATCCCAAGCACCAACACAGGCTGGGTGGAGAATGGATTGAGAGCAGCCCTGAGGAGAAGCACTTGGGGGTGTTGGCTAACAAGAAGCTTGACCCAGCAACGCGTGCTCACAGCCCAGACAGCCACCAGCACGCTGCACGCAAAGAGGAGTGGGCAGCAGGGCCAGGGAGGGAGTTCTGACCCTCTACACTGCTCTGGCAAGACCCCAGCCCAACACAAGAAGGATCTGGACCTGCTGGAGTTAGTCAAAAGGAGGACCATGAAGACAACCAGAGGGATGGAGCACCTCTCCTATGGGCAAAGGCTCAGAGTAGGGGCTGCTCAGCCTGAAGAAGGCTCTGGGGAGACCTTTCCAGCAGCCACCCCATCCCTGCAGGGAGCCTACAAGAAAGCAGGAGAGGGAATTTTTACAAGGGCCTAGGGTGACAGGACAAGGGGGAATGGCTTTAAGCTGAAGGACAGTAGATGTAGATTGGATATGAGGAAGAAACTGTTCCCTGTGAGGGTGGTGAGGCCCTACACATGTTGCCCAGAGAAGCTGTGGCTGCCCCATCCCTGGCAGTGTCCAAGGCCAGGCTGGATGGGGCTCTGAGCAAGCTGGGATAGTGGAAGGTGTCCCTGCCCATGGCTGGGGGGGTGGAATTGGATGATCTTTAAGGTCCCCTTCCAATCCACAGATTTCTGATTCCATGATCACATGCACAGCAGTTTTCTATTCTAAGGCTTGAGTTGTGACAAGACCATAGAGTACATCCTATACACAACTCACAGTTCAGCAGTGACAATAAAAGCTTTTTCAGCCCATTTCAAACGAATTTCTGGTATCTCCATCAGATTTCCACCACGTAAGACTGAAAGGTCAACACTTCATTCCACAGATGACTTGACTGAGCAGAGCTGGCATGCCCTGAGCACGTACCTTTCTCCATGTAGGGAATGGAGATGGCAGTGCTGAGCACCTGGCCAGCACCCAGGGCACGCAGGTACCACGTACACACGGTCTGCTCAGGCCGCAGGATGGACACCAGCCCTTTGTCTACCCCAGTTCCTGAGCTGTTCACCGATGGAGTCTGCACAGAAACAAATTATAGAAAAAAGCAGTTCTTATCAAGAAGATTTCTACTATATTTTGATAATATTTCTGCATTTTGATAATATCACAGGAGCCCATTCCTGCCACAAACCTGCCAGGCATACACATCAGTGCCAGTTACAACAGACTAGGCTCTGCCCAAGATGTATTTGTGCTTGGAATTGTCCAGCTCCATGTGCAGGACTTTGCACTTGGCCTTGCCGAACTATATGAGGTCTGCATAAGCCCACCTCTCAACCCTGTCAAGGTCCCTCTGGATAGCATCCCTAGCTGGTGAAAAAAGGGAGCTCTGACACCACACACTGCCTGCCTCAGGCTCAGAACCCCAAGTGATAATCACAAGCAAGTTGCAGAGAAATCTAGCTAGTAGATCTGGCAAGGGATTGAGTAGTAAAAATGTAAAAGGGCTGGAAAAACCCTCACAAGATGTTGTGAGATAGCAGCAAGGAAGTGTTCTGGGAGCCAATGTACAGAAGCACCTTCCTATTTCCACCAGAATAAAGATGACAGCTGCCTTAACACTAGCAATGCCTGATCTTTCTGGCACCAGGCCAGCTACTGACCCAATCCCCAGCACCACCATCCCTTCCACAACCAGGGCTCTTGAGGAAAGATCAGGCAGCAATGACAGTATCACAGTCTCACAGCTGGAACAACCAGTTGACCTGCAGTCACATTTTCAGCATGGACAGTGCCTTTGGCCAAGGCAGCCACAGTTACCCGAGGCAACACTGCAAGGAAGCACATTGGACCTGGCAGACTTCAAGGCCTGGCTCATATTTCTAGAGGCAGGCCAGCCCTAAAAGCAGTACAGCTGCATTTATGCATCACTGCCCTTGGCCTGGTACAGCCCATGAATGCAAAGAGGATCTCAAGTGGCAGCAGAAGATTCTACCAATGGTAAACAAAGACTGAATAGGTGTAACAGTAATGCCTCAGCCCTGTAATCCTGGCTGTTTCACCACTACAAGGATGGCTGAGCTGGGTGACTTCTCTTACAGGTCATTTATCTTCTAAGCTTTCCAGGATACTTCCTGGCACTCAGTATATTCTGATTTCAAAGATGCTGGTGGAGAGAAGGGAACTGGATGGCAGCTGTCAGACCTCCATCTACCACCTTCAGCTTAGTCAGTGTTCTGTTCAAATACCAGTGAGAGCCTCCCAGCACCACAACAACAACAAAAATCAGTATTTTAGATTAGCCTCAGCTTGCCCCATCAGTACTGGGACACAGGGCATAGCAGCAGGAATGCTTTTATTGCTGTCTAGAAGTAGCAGCTTTCACTGGAGCACTGTGGAGGAATTTCTCCATGTGTTACCAAAGGAGAATTAGATTCAGGACAAGGAGCTGGGATAACAACACATCATATCTGCAGTGGTTAGATCCAAGCCATGGAAACAGCAGACAACTAAACATCCCACAGGATAGGTGTACAGGGCATCTGGCAAACGCTTACACAGATCTGGTTTTAATATGACAAGCTGATGGACAGCAGTCAGTACAGCCACATGACAAAAGCACCACTTCCACCAAATAAAGTGCCCTGAAATATTTTCAAGCCAGTTCTGAAATTCCTTCAGCATTCAGTCTTCCAAAACAGCAGCTATGACATATAAGTACAAGAACGGATTTCTGAAGCTACAGTAATACTGTCTAAAAGCCAAGCAGGTAAAAGACACTCATTATTTATACAGCTTCAGTTCATTAGTCCTACATGTACCAGAGCCAAGTCCTTTGTTGAAAGAGAGGCAGCACTTAACAGAAGTGACACTCTTACCTTATCAAAGGATATCACCACATCACTCTGCTGGGCATGCACTTGAAAAATAACCACAGTCACGTTGCTGGCGATGTTCCTGATTACAGCCTCCACTGGATTGGTCTGGTTAAGTAGCACATTTCTGAATTTTCCCAAGGAGAGCTCAAGAAGACCTGCATTACAAAAAAAAGGAAGATACAGGGGGGTTTTTTTGGTCCAGAGGGAAGCAATTACTGGGGAGGCCTGGGAGTTTCCAGTAGCCCAGTATTAGTCAGCTGGGAGCAGAGCAGGATGTTGCTTTGTGCTGCTCTCATCCTGTGAGCCATACCAAGGTTTCAGAGACTGCTGCACACAGAGCTGTACCTGCAGATACAGGCACAGCCAGAGCACCTGCCCTGCAGCCTGGCACTCACCTGAGCACAGGGACAGGGCTTCCTGCCAGGAGTCAGGATTTGATACAGCTGAGCTCACCAGCTCAGCCAACCAGCCAGCTACACTCCAAAAAGTCAGTGAGACAAGACACTGAGGACTGCCTGATCTTTGGCAGACACAGGTCAGTATGTTTGTATCAACCAGCCAACTTGCACAATATCTATCAGACTTTCCAGGTGAATTCCTACAGACCACGGGAATTGGAGTCAACTTCTAGAGGACAGAGTCAAATCTGTAGTTTACATAAATACATTTACCCACTTTCAGCTATTTCACATGGTTTTTTGCTGCCAAACTGTTTTTAATCATTAGGACTGCTGCATCCCCATTTCTAGACCTAAAAGTCTGACTAATTTTTCCTAGACACAGCCTAGACCATTTCTTCTTACAATGAGCATAACCCCATGATCCACTGTCATTTTAATTTAAAGAGAACCACATGACCTAGGATGTAAGATCTTTGAGAATCAGCTTTGGCTTGTCATTCAAGTCCTGCAAGCAAGCCTGGCTTCTCCCTGTGCTAGGCTCTGGAGGGACAGGGGATGCCAAGGGAGGAAAGCAAAGCAGCCACACAGAAGCCACAAGATGCTCTTTGGCTGGTGGTTGCAGCCAGACTGCACAATGCCTTCTAGGTTTTTCTCTGAATTCCTCTGCCTGCACGCAGCACCAAAACAGACCTGACACTTACCAAGCCTAAACACACACACACTTCCTCAATGAAGCTGCCTCTGGTGGAAAGGGTTGATACTGCCAAGTACCCTAACACAGAGTCACCAGCAGCACCATCCCATGGACGCTTGCTGATGACACAAGGGACTCCCATTCACAAGGGAGGGGACAGTTTTCTTATCTGAAACTATACCCAGCACTCTCTAACTGCTTTCCTGTTACTTTTCTCTCTCTCCTGCCAAGAACTGCCATCATTGGCCAGTTTCTTTGCCTCTTGCTATGTAAACAAAGAGGAGCTCCCACCCCCATGCCTCCTCTACTCACTACACAGTGAAGGAAGGAGCTTCGACCCTTACATGCTCACTTACCAAAATTCAATTAATACCAGTACTGCATCACCAATAAAACCTCAGCTAAAATATGGGGAATCATAAACCACTTGTGAGGAAAGAAAGATTCTCCGTTTTTCTGTTCCATCATCTGCAGTTTGTGTTAAGGTAGAAGTTTCTACACCAAATTTTCACACAGTAATTAATGTAAAATTAAAGCTGAAAAAAAACCTTTGCGTATCCTTCAGTTTCTGATTCTTCAGAGTCCCTTGAGCAGCATTCAGATATCCTCAGATCTTTCCTCATTAGCTCAAGTTCTACCAGAAATGCAAGTAGTAGGATGAATGCTAAAGAAAAGCATTCACAAGGCACAGACTATACATCTATACACTCAGAAATCTGCAGTGAAAGCTTACAATGCAGGAAAAATATTTTTCTTTGATGTTTAAAACCCTCAGCAGAGCTTCCTGAACCGCAAGACATTCACACTCAGATGTTCTTTTAAGAAAAAAGCTGAAACAATACACATTCTCTGTGTGATCTACATCAAGGGGAAAAAACTGCATTGCTTCGCCTTGTTTCTCACCTCCACTCCATACCCATACCCAGGGGCCTCTGCATAAATAAGGACAGATTCGTCAGCAAGACACACAGCCACTACTTCAGCATGATCATGAGACTAAACATCAGAGGCACTCTCTCAAGTTTAATTAGCATGGTGAATTAAGGTATGGGGTTCTATATTGCTTTACTGTTTGCGTAACTGCTCCGAGAACAGCGCATGTGACACACATTATCCCAAAGTCTGGGCACAAGAGCAGAGACTCAGGGTGAAGAACAAGAACATCTACACCCATCACACAAGTATTGTTCAGCTTGCTGCTCACAGGCTCCTCGAACCAGTCAGGCCTGAAAGAGGACGAGCACTGCAGAGCAACAGAACCTTCTAAGAAGTTTTTGGAAGAGCTTCACAGCCACAGACCACAGCACCCTTGCAGGCTTCTCCATCTCTGTCATTTGAACAAGTCACTCCTGGTGCACTGAGACAGAAAGGGAAGATGGTGAGCAAGACTAATTGATTAAATTAACCAGCTCACAATTCACCAGGCCTATTGCTATCACCAGTTCTCTGGTTCTAATACCAGACAGGTATTAGACTCCCTGAGCCACAGAGAGCTCAGTCTTGCCAAATATCCTTTGAAGAACAGACACACAGACCTCCATGACAACAGCACGCAACCTTCTGCTTTGGGCAAGCTTGATCTGCCTGGAGGTGGCCCACTAGAAAGGTCTGCAGGACCAGCAGCACAAGTGAGAGAGTTGATCCAGCAAGTCAGCAACAGAGACAGGAGCAAAATCCAGGCATCCCAACTTGTTTTATTGCTTCCAACAGTGAAGGTCTGGGAACACTCCAAGGTGCCAGGCTACCCCCCTTCCTTGCCTGTAGGAAGAACTGCAACAGTCACTGCACATCAGAGTAATTTTGGGTTAGATGCATGAGAGGAATCCCCACTATTACAGAGCTTATCAACTGAACAGATGCTCAGAGGAAGACAGCATTGCTGAAACCAAGCAGCAGCAGAGCAGAGATGGAGCACTGAGCATGTATTACTCCATACACAGTACCAGCACCAGAACTGGAGCACAGATAGTCCTGCACACAGAACTGATGAACAGAGGCAAACAGCCCACTCTGTCACCCTGCACTATCTTTTCTCTCACATGAAGGGCAAAACCAGTAAAGACAGCAAAGAAACAGAACCTCCTGGAGCTCTTCTGAGATCAAAAGTCCTTATTCCTAACTCTAAACAAGACAATCAACTCCAGAGCCTCTGCACTTGTTATCCCTTCCCTGTGACACACTGTTTCCCCAACAGCCAACACCCAGCTTGAACCGTTTCCATTGTGCTGATGCAGTGCCAAGCTCTTGGCTCCTCTGATGTTTTGAGTAAACCACATTTCCAGCTCCAATAGCCAAGTGTCACTCCCCAGCACCACAAAGCAGTTAACCACACGGGGTTCTTGATTACACCTAGCAGTCCAGTTTCCAGTAAGAAACACCACCGCTGCCAGAACAGTCTTCACCTACAGAGCCATGCTCAAACACTATGCTTCCCTCAGAGAGGTTCTGTGCAGTCAGAGAAAACACATTTCTACAGGGTGCCGAGCACCTTGCAGTGGATCTGCAGAACAACCCGATGCAAGCAAGCTCCAGGAGCTAAGGAGAACATTCCAGTGCAGAGTGTACAACAACAAGTAGTCACATGAAGACATTTAATGAAGAAGAAGTGCAAGCTCAGACTGACAACCAGTTTGAGTAAGGAAAACATTAGCATACAGTTACTTAACAGAATAAAGCCTGGAGCCATCCTATCAGACCTGTAAGGCCATGCAGATACAGATGACAGGAGAGCCCTGCTACAAGGTCTCTGTCTTCCCACACTGCTGAACCCCCCAAAAAAGGCAGCACACACCCCACTCCCAAAAGAAGCAGGAACATTTCTAAAAGCTTCTGAACTTTGATTGTGTGTGTACTGAGACTCATGCTCAGAACAGCTTGATGCTTAAAAAGCAGATGACACCACAGAATGCGGCTTGTCGCCATCTGCACCATTCCCATCCCAAAGGACTATTCTGCTCACCAGGCTAGAGGTCCTTACAGCCTGAAAAGTGAGAGAAGAGTTTTGTGTGAACCTCTGATTATAAAATATCATCTCTGCATAGACTAAGCAGCTGGCACAAGCAAGTTTCACCCAGACAAGCTCCCTCTAAAAAAGCACCGCTCAGTCCTGATTACACCATAAATTCACTTTAGTTTTTCCAACACTAAACAGCCGGTTTTGGATGCAGCAAACACAGCCAGCTGAACTCCTCCTCAGGAGGACAGAGCTCCCTGGAAGGCAACAAACACAATGTATAAAACACCTCTGCACAAAGACCAAGTTTGAAGAGCTGCAGACCATCAGAAGCCCAGAGAGGTAACACAGGCAATCATGCAAAGATTTTACTAATCAGGACTTCTAAAATGAAGCAGGATCTTCAAGAATAGGAGTTAGCAGAGCCCATCCCTGCAAAGTGGGTGTCCACAACTGAACAACCACAAGACAATTTCGAATCAGTGAACCATTAAGCAAGTGGCCTTGTTTAAAGGGCCTAATGATCAGCTAGACTCTGGTACACAAATTACACAGCTTATTAGCTTTTCACGAGGGAAATACTTTCCCCCTCCACCCTCAATCCTGCAAGGAAAACCAGCAACAGGTTCCTTCAAGGCAAAGCAGTTTGCTGAGTCTCATAGTTGCTTTGCCTTTTTACATACTGTAAAAAAATTACTCAACACATGACACATTTTCATCAAGTCCAGGAGACAAACTGCTTGTTAGCATCCTTTAATACAAACATTAAAAACCCTGAGCCTTCATTCTCACACCTGCTTGCCACTATCAGGTGCCCAGCCAAAGCTTTTAGGTCCTGCAAGAAACAGGGGATACTTGGCTCTCCATTACGCATCTCCCTTGGGCATAAGACCTGGGCAGAGAGAAGCCTTCCACACCTGGGACTGGTTCCAAATGCTGTCCTGCAGCCCTGCAAAGTATCCCACGAGTCTCCTTCGGGACAATTAAGTTTCATTCATTCAAGGCCAGGTTGGGTGGGGCGTTGAGCAACCTGGTCTAGTGGAAGGTGTCTCTGCCCATAGCAGGGGGGTTGAAACGAGATTAGGTCCCAAACCATTCTATGATTAGAAACAGGTTTAAAAATAAAGCAAAACTAAGAGGAGGAGGCTTATATCAGCCCTAATATGAAGGGCTGTTTGCTTATCTCTGAATTATCTCTGAGAGGAAACTGTTTATTTTTTCCTTTATTTGAACAGATAAGAGTTTAACCAGAAAAAAAAGCGACTGTAAATCTTCCCAAACTATATTTATTATAGCACACTTAACTCTGGACTCCTAATTTAGTCACATGCAGGAACACAGGGAAATTACAAAAAAAGCCTATGCCAAATGAAGTCAGATTACATCAGTACAAACAACAAGTAACTTTAGGAATCAAGCTGCAAATTGTAGGTTTTGCTCCTTCCCCTAGTTTTATAGCAACAGTGGTTTTCAACCCACCATCCACTGGGGGTGGTGGGAACCCATGACCACCTGTACATGGTTGGGGGAAAAAAACCCAACCAAAAAAACCAAACCTGCTTTTAACCATGTTCCCTTTGCCATGTAAGCTCATGTTCATAGGTGGCGAATATCACCTTGATCCTGTACAGCGAATACAGCCCTACACCAGCCGCATCAGCTGCGCCGCATCCCCGCAACGGCGCCGTTAAAATGATTCCAAATTATCCATGGAAGAGTTAAAATTATGGCAATAATTCATAGCAATTAAGGTGTAAAAAAAAAAAAAAAAGCGGAGGCAAAGGGGGAAGAAAGAGGGTGGTTCTCCTTAGCCGCATGAGAGATTAAGATAACCATGAATACCCACAGCTCTTCTGCAGCGCCGCAGACAGCTTTGATCCGCACTCCTGCTCATCCCTCCGGACAGCGGCAGGTCGCCCCACCAGCACCGGGGACACCCCAAAAGGCGCTGCAGTCGCAGCAAGCCCCGCGCCGCTGGACATTAACCCGGGCACAGCCTCGCAGCTCCCGGTACGAGCCGGGCTCCTCCGGCCGCTTAATGGCGGCCACAGCCCCACGCGCCCCCCCGCTCCGGCTCACGCCGCCCTCACCTGAGGCTCCGCCATGGCGCAGGACCCCCAGGAGCAGCAGGAACAGCGCGGGGCAAGGCGAAACCCGCATGGCGCTGCGCAAGGAACGGGGAAAGGGGGCTGAGGCGGGGGGAGGGCCGGGCAGCCGG
>VZRS01001566.1:5222-112946 GCA_013398055.1 Ifrita kowaldi | reverse complement strand
GCTGCCTCCGCTGCCCCGGGGCCGCGGGGCACGGCACGGGCTGCGCCGCCTGGGCCGGGATACAGGGATACGGGGATGCGGCCCCCCGCCGCAGCCCCCCAGCCGGGGGTACGGCCGCGGGTGGGGGTGCGCACCCTCCGCGCGGCGGGCGTGCTGCGCGGGCTGGGATGCGCCGTGAGCCGGAGGTGGCTGTAGCGGTGGGGCAGGGTGATTAACGCGGTGTTAATTGGTGCCGGCAGCTCGCAGACCAGTTCTGTAACGCCATCGGAGTGCTGCAGCAGTGTGGCCCCCCGGCCTCCTTCAGCAACATCCAGACGGCCATAAACAAGGATCAGCCCGTGAACCCCACGGAAGGTGAGTCCGGCTTCCTGCGTCTGCTGAATGCGTAGTGCGCTCGGGAATGCAAAATCCGGGCTCGGCAAAGAATTCCTCCTGTAGCCCGTGGAGTGATGGGAGGTTAAGTTGTGAGTGGGTGTCGGTTGCACGTTCTGTATAACATTGTGACAGCAGAGTTGTGCTTCTTTCTGATAATTCCCTGAGTGATTGCCTGAGTTGTGCTGTGTTTTGTGCAGAGTATGCCCAGCTGTTCGCAGCTCTGATTGCTCGCACTGCCAAGGATATCGATGTTCTCATAGATTCCCTGCCCAGTGAAGAATCCACAGCAGCTTTGCAGGTAGGAGTTTTCCTAATTCCAATATCAGAACACTCCTGAAGGCCAACATCCTCCTTTTTTTTTTTTAACACATTTTTGAATCTCTAGGCCATGTCGTTGTTGAAAAATGATTTTAATACAAACCTGAATTTTTCATGAGGGTAGCCTGAGAGTACTTTGTTAGCTTAGTGCAAATACTGACCTTGTATCTAGTTTTAAATAAGATTATACTCAGTGACAGTATTTTAAACTTAGCTTTCTGTTAGAATGTAAAAAAAAAAAAAGGTGGTTTTATCACACCACCACTATACTGGAAACTGCTCACCCTTTTTTTCAGATATTAACAGAACAGATGGAGCAGTACTGATGCTTTATGCATTGTTTTATTTGGTTTTTTCCCCTTGGATAATATTTCAGATTTTCTCACATTTCATTTTGTAGCTGCAGAACCAACACATTACAGAAGTTTTTCGTTCTTCCACATTGTTTCTGGTTAAAGAGTTTGCAGGGTGTCCTTTAAGTTCTTCAGCTCTGTCACAAAATAATTCCATCACTTTTCAGTAACAAGGAACCAGCCAAACTTGGTTTTTATTTTGGGGGATTTTTTTCTGTTATTTCACAGATTTTATTTATTAAAAAGCATCCTTTTTTTTCTGTTTGATTCTTAATGGCTAGATTTACATCAAGTATTTTCTTTTTGGAATGCATGAAGGATGCAGAGTGCTGTTTCCCTGACAAACCTGATGATCGCCTTTAAGATCACCTGAAGGTTTTAAACCTTCAGTGATACTCTGTAACCATTCAAAAGTGTTTTAGAAAAGATTAACACCGAATGGCCCAAATAGAAATGCCTTGGCAGTGTCATCACGTTTTGTTTTAAACAGAGGAGGTTAAATTTGGAAACTTTGCTAGTCACAGTAGTTGCTGAATGTACTAATTGGGCTCATTAACACTTTTCATGCATAATTTCATGTAAGTGCATTTTTAATAGCTGAAGATAGAATGCCTGCTGCAGACCAATTCCAGTTTCTTCCATGGCTGAGCAGGATCTGATCAAAGTGGCAGCTGATGTGGGTAAAGCAGGGTGCTCCAGAAGGAGGAGCTGGTTATCCAGTCGGGATATGCTTTCCTTAGAGGTGATACTTCAACAGTTTCTTACTGTCTTGATGAAGAACTTCATGTCACAAAAATTTCTGATACTTTCTGTCTAGTAGGATTTTAAGATAAATTAGCCTGGATTCCATCACCTGGATTCCAGTTTTGATTTTTATTTTCTGTTGCTTAATTTGGTGCAGTATTAAGTATTCTGATAGTCTTCAAAGAAATGGTGTTGAAGGTGCTTGAAATACTCTCAAATATGCAGTATAGGTTTGGTTAAGAAGTGGTAGGTAATACTTGGTGAATAGAAATGTACTTAGGCTGATCTGCTTTCTTTATACTAAAGTTGTCTTGGTGTGTGTTTCAGATCTGAGTCTTGTCTTAAATGGTAAAAGGAGCTGCTACACGAATGCTCAACACAATTCAGCTGCCCCTTTTGAGTTCCCTTTTGGTGAAGTTGGCAGTACAAATTCTGCTCTAGTCTGTGAATTAGTTGCAGTCAACTACTAAACAACTGAGACTGAAGTCACTGAGCTGCATTCTAAATTTCAGTCTTTCACCTTTGCCACCTTCCTTCTCTGACCCTCTCTCCAAGGGCTATCAAATGCTTCACTCTTACATTAACCTTCATTAAAGACATCAGTCCTGCAGAACACAAGCTGAATATTTGGATAGAATTTACCAGCTTGTTCAAGCAGGACTTAGTAAGCACCTGTATGACTACTTTAAAAAAATACCAATTTGAAACTATTTTGCTTTGCCTTTTCTGTTATTCAGTTAGAACAAGTTTTAGTCAATTTAAATTTGGTAAATATTTTAAAGTATTGAAATATTTTGAAGTCAAAATGTTTTATTTCACTATATTTTGTCTAACTGAAAAGCAGTTTGATACTGAAGAGGTTAAATAATACAGTTTCATCTGAAAGATGCTATTTAATGAAAGGTTTAAATTCAGTTCTGCTGAGTAGAGATCCTTTTGTTAGAGGATAAATACTCCTCCTAAGAAGAGCTGTACTGAGCCAAGAGTCATAGCATGAAAGAAGCTAAAATTTCTGTTTAGTTTTTTTTGGTGTTTATTCCTTGTGGGTATGCACTGGTTTAGGCTGCAAGCTGTACCAATTTGCTCTGAAGATGCTAGGATATAACTGAGGGGCTAAAAGAGAACCTTTCTCTTTTTAGGGAGCACCAGCTATTCCCTCAGCATCCTTGAGGAGCAAAGTCACTTTAGGGTTCTGTTGAAGATCCTTGATTTTCCCTGTTCCCCAATATTAAAAGAGGAAACTCTTGCAACAGGGTTAAAATAGTAAAATAAAAAACAGGCCTTTACTGGAAGCTTCCAGGTGTCCCAATGGTCATGGGCACACCCGGCATCAAATTTCTACAATTTTTTAAGTTTAACAAATTATCATATCTAGTAAATATTGTCCAGTTAGAAGAGTAGCTGGTTAGGTAGTTTTCCCTGGGTTCTACCCCACTGGAGTTGTTCCAGGGCCTTCTTTACCCCATTTCTTGTGTCTTCTCAGATTCTGGTTTGAAAACAAAACGTCCTTGTCAGGTTTCTTCTTCATAAGAGTAAGACTAAACAGAATTCCAAGTATGCATTAGAAGGGTTGGCTTATTGTTCTAAAGGAAAAGGGTCGGAAGAATAATAGGACTATGTAATAGTAGCCTCCAGAGCTACGAATATATGAAAAATACATAAAAAGCCAAAATCTTTGGGCATCATGCCGGTTTTACTTTGAAGGCTGAGAGCCTGTACCGGCTAGAGGAGGAGAACCACGAGGCGGCGGCGCGGCTGGAGGAGGTCGTGTACCGCGGGGATGTGCTGCTCGAGAAGATCCAGAGCGCGCTGGCCGACATCGCCCAGTCGCAGCTGAAGACGCGGAGCGGCACCCACAGCCAGCCCCTGCCCGACTCGTAGCGCCAGGGGGCAGCGCGGCCCAGCCCAAGAGCCTCGGGAACGCCTCTGGATGCACCGGGAATGGAGCGGCCGGGCCGGCCCTCCCGCGGGGCTGCCCCGCGCTCTGCTCCGCGTTGGGAGCAGCGGCTCTGGCACAGCTCGGCTGCGGGTTTTGTGTGAGAAACGCTTCTACAGGAACTCTGCTCCGGATCTGTGTGGATTGATGTGTGTTTCCTTGACTTAAAACGAGCTTTCTATTCACAAATATGACTTCAATCGAATTTGTTACGTATTAGAAGTATTTGTATAAGTTAGTCCCACTGTGGTCATGGTATGTTTTTTTGTAAGCCTCAGACACATTTGAGTTGGCCAGAGTTCCCTGGAGACAGTGCTGTGAATGCAGTGATGGTCATCTCTTTTAATTAACAGCACTGGTAATTAAACATTTGTATTGTTCATTGGCTGGTTTACCACTCTTTACAGAGCATGTAAACTCTGATGTTTGCAGAGTGATTGTTCTTGTCACTGGCATCACATTTACAAAGAAATAAACCTGCAGGTGTCTGATATTGACATTTATTATGGTTTGTAACTCACAAATGAGCCTTTGACTCCATTGTTGCCACTGACACGCTTGCTCTTACTTGCTTGTGCTATTTCTCTGCTTTTGCTGATATTGTGTATTCTCTTGGCAACTGGTGAGTGCCTCTAAAGCAGGCAGTGGTGAGGAAGCATTGGGTGACTGGGTAAAAATTAGCAGTGAGAAACCTGAAAATAGCTTATTACATAAAGTTGCTTTTCAGTGTAAGCAGTGGCTGCCACGTGAATGCTGTGATCATAAGCAGCAGGATTCCCGTTGTCCCCAAGGTGCTCCACAGAGGTGTTTTTATCCTCACACACTCAATCACTGAATGAAGTTTTGCTCTTTGTTGTAGGACTATAGAAATACCAGTATCTGTTTTGATATTTAAAATAAAACCCTGACACCAAACCAGCAGGTAATGTAGGGTTCAAAGCATTAACTCGGGGTTAAACTTGGTCATTTTCTGTTGTTTCGAGTTACCAGCCTTGTTATTGCAGGATGTTGTTTGTAGCTACATAACATCTGCTCATTTCCTGATCAAATATGCATTGAATACACTGTCATTGACTTGAAAGTTACACATATTGCTATTGCATCCAGACAAATAAGAGCAATTCAAAAATGCCTTTAGCATGCTGATCCTTAAAGAATTAGGTGCAGCCTCTCACTTGACTGCCCCAGTGAAAGAACAAGTGTAGCACAGCACAGTGTTTTGAGGATTAAAAAAGACAAAAGGTGTTCCTACCTCTAACAAATAGTTAAACCAGAACTACTTAATGAGGTTGGTATTTCATTGCTTAATAATATTTTATGAAATGTGCATATCTGTAGTCATAAATTTAGTCTGCTCTTGTGAAACTCTTATACTATCAGATTCTGCAGAAGGAAACAAAGATTGGAGGGTGAACAGGCTACAGTACAGCCCCAGGCCTGTGGCAGTTTATCAAGCCACATGTCCTTTATTTATTATGCTCATGGCCTGGGGAGGCTTAAGAGGTCAGATTTTCATTTGAAATCAGTCATGGGGCCTTTTTTTTTGTTTTTTCACAGAAAAGCTACATCCAGTGCATCTCAAGATGGTTGGGATTAGGGTGGGGTGAATTTTTGTTGTTTGCTTGCCTTTTGAACTAGTGGACTTGAGGGAAAAATTTGGGCTTTGTGGATTTTTTTTTTTTTTGAGATGTCTTAAATTGAGATTTGTAGGTTGCTGGAAAAGGGGTTTGATCTTCATAGTAGATTCCCTCTTACACCTTAACGTGTGCATCACCCCACAGTTGTTAATTTGGGAACTGTGGAAGACAATGGACATCTTCAGGAACCACAGTTCTTTTCATTCCATAGCCTTCTATTTTTTTATACTTGAAAACTGCTGTATTTTTGCAGCCTGATACTGCCTAACTGTGGAAGCTCTTTCTTCTAATTGCTGTTCATGCATCAAAACAGGTAGTCACACTTGGAAGTAAACCTTAACCAGAGGTATAAATAAGCTCCCTCATAAGTATGTTTGATGTTTCAGTACTTCTGCTGTTGTAGATTTTCACCCGCTCTTTCACAGCCTGCAGCTTGGTCAGCAAGGTGTGTATCTTCTGTTGGGTCTGACACAAAAAAGGAGGGGAAAACATTGGTTTGCTGCAGCTGTCTAATGGACAAAACATTAGTTTGGGACCTGGAGATGGGGATTCCTTTGTCCTCTATCATGTGCTGATTTGTCCAGCTGCTGCTATTGGGGTTTGAACAGCTCTGTTCAGAGCACACTTTGTAATGGTAGTGATGTCCTTGTACTCAGGCAGGAATTGTAGGGCATGCAGGATTGCTGGGCCTGTGTCGTTTATAGCACTCCTACTTTCAGTACATTAGGAAAAGCGGNCTCCCTCTGCTCATCCCCAGCCTGTGTGGCATTGTGTCTTCCCTGAGAAGCCTTGACTGCCTCCCAAATTGGAGAGAGGGGGGCGGAGGGAGAACAAAGCCGACACAGCAGCTGGTAACAAACGTATCAGGTTACCCGCGACAGAGCTGTGAAAGGAAACTTTGGTTGAGACAAGAGAATAGATGGACGTAAAGCACGTGGGAAGAAAACAAAAGTATTGGGCAATGGCTCTGCGTGTTTTGTGGACAAGGAGTACTGCCCAGTGAACAAATTGTGCTTTGAAGAAAGATAGTACAGAGCATAGTGGAAAATTCCATTGAAAAACAATCTCAACCGCTTCAAATGAGCAGGAGCATCTCATGCTGGGAATCCATGCAGCCCACTGGCAAAGATGTTGGAATCAATTTAGTAAATATAAGCAACTGATCAAAGCCTAGTCTTCTGTACTATAAACAACCATGCTTGGAGGAAAGGAACACCTCGCAGCAGCTGTTCTCTTTTTCAGAGACAAGAATACAGAGAAATCCGTACACTTGTTTTTAAAGATACTGGGAAAAGTGCATTAACATTATTTTAGCTTAATGTCTATATGGAGTTAATCTTGGCTTCTATTGCAGATGATCTTGGAAGATCTGGGAGCTTCTGCTGTGGGAAAGTGTCTTGGCCATCCCCACAGATTTGATACCAAAAGTTTTTGGTAGTTTTCAACAATACAGGCCAGAGACTGGCAGGTTGAAGACCAGCTCTGCTGAGGTGGAGCTTAGGGCCTTGGCACACAGCAGGCTGAGCATGAGCCAGCAGCTGGCCCTGGGAATACAACAGGCCAATAGCATCTTGGGCTGTGTTAGTGGGAGCACAGCCAGGAGATCGAGGAAAGTGATCACTTCCACTGCTCAGCATGTGTTGGAGTGCACCTGGAACACTCCCTACAGCTATGGGCCCCCAGGGTCAGCATGGGCTGGAGCACATCTCCCGTGAGGGGAGCTAGGCTGGGAAAAGGGATGGCTTTAGGGACACCTAACAGCAGCCTGCCCACACCTCTGGGGGCTTACAAAAAGGGCCAGGCTGTTCACAGTGGTGCTTGGCAGAAGGAGGATGGTGGTGAACAGAGATTGAAACAACAGAGGCTCAGACTGGTCCCAAGGAAAAGCTTTTTCAACATCAGGACAAGTAAATTTTGCAACGTGGTCCCCAAAGAAGCTGAAAATCCTGGGAGGTTTTTCAAGACTTGGCTGCTTAAAGGTCTGACCAACCTCATCTGACCTCACAGCTGACTGACCTCTGCTCAGGAGGTGGAATTAGACACCTCCTGAGGTCCCTCCTCTTGGTCCTGGGGATATAAGACACAGCTTCAGAAAGAACCAACAAAGTGTTAAGGAATGTTGTGTCCCCGTTATAGAAAGGCAGATCTGGAGGGCAGAAAACTTGAGGTATCTCATATCAACCTCATTCCTATTGATGAGACTTTGTGATGTGCTGGGCAGCCACTGAGTTGACCTTACGTATGGTGTGAAATTCCACGCTGTAGCGACCCAAGTTTCCAACAGGTGCCCTTGGAGAGTGTGATATGCAAAATCCACATCCTACACTTAGAGAAAATTGATCTGTCAGATGATGCTGACTCACTGTTAGACAAAGGCAGGCTCCTCTACAGAAAGAAATTGTGTTTTACATAGCTTGTTATGTAGTCGTACATAAGAAATAACAAAAGCCCAATTTTCAGGCATCAAACCTGAGGCTAGAGCAAAAGTTTTATTCTAGCTTTTTCTTTAAGATCTGTGGAATAAACCTTGAATGACTTTTATTGGCTTAAAAACAAATTATTGATTGACTGACAGTAACTTTTTATCTGTAACCCATGTTCTAGCAACAAAGAGCACAGAAAACAAAGTTTAGCAGCTTTTTTTCACTTTCCAGGTATGTCAGGCACCATTTTAGGTGCTTGCAGTAAGTGGCATCCACAGTGGAAATGATCTTCAGAAAGTTTCTGTCTGTTTCAGTGTTTTTAGTGCAACGTGCTTTGAAGGAGTACAGCTTGACAATGACTACATGCTGCTTGTGTACACTTAGACGCAGCTTTTATGTTTATTTTTGTTTCTTGGAAAGCCTTGTAGGAAATGTGGCTTGTTCACTGTAGCTAGACCGGGAATTTTATATTCTTGCTGCTGCTGTGCTCAACCAGCATGGACAAGTAGCTGAACACATTCACCTCCTGCTCTGAGCACAAAGGATTGTCTATTTTACAGCTGTTTACACCATGTTTCTTCTGAATTTCTGTTTATACCTGACACTCAAGAAGCATAACACAACACTGCAAACAGTTTTCCACTGACCATTTTAACTTGATATTTGCTTACTGTAAATATTGGGTCCTGGGTTTAGCCTCTTGCACGCTTCACTGAAGGCCTAAATGAATTAATTTTGTGAAGTGGAAATTTGTAACTGAGTAGGGACTGTGTAATTTGGCTCTGAGACATCCTTCCTCCACCCTGCCCACTTGAAAAGAGAAGATTGGAATAAAAGCCCTCTTTCAAGAAAAAACGTACTCCATTCTATGGCTGCGTGGGAAAGCAATTAAGTGCACATTAACTTTCCACAAGTGCTAAAGAAAAATCCCAATTGTTTTCTCAAGCCATGGTCCGAGAGAGAGAAGCAACATTCATGAAAAGAAAGCACAACACCTTTGAAGTTAAGAGCTCAAAAGAAGAAGGCTCTTACACCTGAGATAGTGGAGGTGAAGCCTCTGCAGGAGTTTCTCTGGTGCTTTCTCCAGGTATTGCAGAATGATGAATAGGAAAAAGTAATGGCTTATGTGCTTGGTGCCTTCCATTGGGAAAAACAGGGGAAGGCAGATTTTATTTCAGCGCTGAGGAAGGTGGATGCAGAAGGAAAAATGTCAGGGCAGTCAGGATACAATTGTTCCTAACCTAATGGACCTTGCTGAAAAGAAAAAAAAACCCTGATTCCCTCTCTCTGTTTTCTTTCCAGAGGTATCAGAAAAAGTGTGGGTTCTCCTAGCAGTCAGCCTGCCATTTTATTTTGAATGCTTATGTCAGCAAACAATATAAGCAAGGATTAATTCTGAAAACTGAGTCATGTTCAGACAAACCTCTCTGCATGTGCTAGTGAGCACCCTGGCTGTTTACTGGACTTGGGATTGAAGGCACAGCTTTGGCAATGGAGGTTTTCCCTCGGTGGTGTTTTAAAAAGGCCAGTAGGCTGCTGCCAGGAAGCCTTCCCTGTGTGGCAGCACAGTGAGTGCAGTAATTTGTTCAACTTCTGCTACAGAAAAGCCACCAGAATCGTCCAGCTGTTGTCAAATGGTGATTGATGGAGTGGAAGCAGATCCTCTATTTCACTGGTACCAGGTATGTGGGTGTAAAGCTAAGGAGGCATCCTGACTGTCCTGGGCACCATAAAGTGAGGCATGTGCCTCTCTGTGCAGCTCCTGTAGGATTTACAGAGGCACCGTGTAAAATGATGGAAGGGAAACACTGCAGAGAAGAAGAAAAAACATTTTGGATTAATTCAAGGGCAGTGAGTGAGTGTGTAATGCCCCCTCACAGCAGATCTGGTGTCCCTCCTCCTCTCTCCCTGCAGCATCAGTCAGGGCTAAGGCTGCAGCATGGACATGCCTTCAGCCTCAGCAATGGAGAAGCCAAGTCACACCTAAATTTGATTTCTAAAGGATGCATGATGTCATCATCCTTCCCCAAAAGGCACTGAGTTTGAACATAAAATGATGGAACTGGTTCAAATTACATGGTTGTAATTTGTACTGTGGGAGCCAGCTATGGAAAGGTGCCTACAGTGGATCTGGGTGGAATGCTCCAGCTTGCTTCAGGCATCCAAGAACTCAAACCTGAGTGCTTTAGCAAAGGAGAGCTGGCATTCTCAGGCAATGCACAAGTCCTGAGGCTTTCAGTGTGCCAGACAGATCCACAGGGTGGGATCTTGCCCTTGCTGGTGTTGGTCAACAGCAAGAGAAATCCTTCCTGTGGTTCCAACAGGTGGTGGAGGAGTTCCCTTGTGTGCTGGGAGAGAGTGAAATCCTCCAGTGAGGCAGCTCTGACTTGTTCTGGTGTGCTCAAGCGTGCAAAGGGCAATCCTGCTCTAGCATTAGTATTTCTCAGCTGAGAGCAATTGTGTTTGGCTGCTTCCTCTGCGGGTTTTCTGCAACAGCTGCAGGTGAATGAGTAGGGATCCACTTGCACCTGTGTGGTTCCTTCCACCTGGTCCTTAATTGACCAATTAAAAGTAATTGAGTAATTAATCCCTGCCAACCTCTCTAACAGGAGAAGGAATTGAGGAGGTGAGGCATGATGAAAGGCAGTGTTCTTAATCTTAGGTGTAGCTGGGTAGTGAAGGATCAATTTTCTTTTCACAAAAGTTGTTTCGTGAGCTTGTATGATTTAACAAAATGGCTTGGCAGCTTTAGATGCCAGTGATCCTGAACTGTGTGACTTGTTCTTTATGATTAGGTCATATTTAATTGTGTGTTGTGTAACAGTGGATATTAACCTCATCTGAAGTCCTGACTTTGATGGCCTGTGGAATACACAGTAAATTGTAGGCTAAAATGTAAAAAACCATTCCTTTCAGAGAAAATTTATCAGGAAGAATCCTATGGGGCAGAGTCAGAAATGAATCTGCTCATCAGAGTAATGAAGTAATAATATTTACCACAGTAAGCAGGTTTGTGCCTATATCCTGCACAGCTCTTTATGCTTGGTGGCTGCCAGAATAAAGCTGCAATAACGTAACTTCTGAAATAACAAAGTTAAAGTTCAAATGAGTTGTTGTTCCCCTCATAAAGGGAACTTGTGGTTCCTCTGTGTGCATCCCATCCAATACTGAGGGACAGCAGAATTTTGGCAGTTAACTGTACATTTTCCAGACTCACCTGTGTTCAGAGCAAGTGTGTTGTGACATATGGCTTTTCAAAAAAACATTGTCCCCAGCCTTAGAGGCAGGGATTGTTAAAATTACTTGTTACCTCTTCATGGCATAGATCTGGATTATTTCTTAGATTATCCAGGAACTTCCATCTAACAAGTTTCTTACTCCTGCAGGGAATGGGCACCTTAACAGTGCCCTTGATCACCTGTGCTCACTTCCTGTGATTTTCCAGTATTGGTGGTCACAGTGGTGTGGTTTCCGTGTTTGGGGTTGTGTCACTAGATTAACACCACGTGGTGCTGTGCAGCTGCTCTTGCCCACTCTGGCAGCCCCTTCTGTTTTCATCCTGTGTTTAGTCCTTGTTTCATTAATTCCGACCCAGCACACGCACAAAACCTGATCTCTGGTGTTAGCAGAGATTTATTACTCTGCCCCACTGAGGTCAAAGGGGATGGGATTTCCCAGAAATGGGAGTGCAGGACTGCACTGGAATGTTTGTGAGGAGGCATTGCACTGTACAACTTTTAATTCTCTTTTTTCCTTACGATTCATAATCATGACGTACTCAGGAACTCTCGACCAGACACAATAGAGGCAGCTGCTGCACTTGCCAAAAATGCATTGTTCTGGTATTTTAACCCTCCTTAACTCTGTGCTGAGGAAAGAAGCGTGCCAAAATTGGTTACAAGGAGACACTCTTCCTTGGTGTGATCACCTGGATGAATTCCTTTCTTTCAAAATCTTCAGCTTAGTCCTTTGAGAGCACATCTTCAGGTCAGTCTTCTAGTCTAGAAGAATACAGAGCTGTAGAGAACAAAGAGTCTCTGTTTAAACTGTTTGTGGTCATGTTTGCTTACAGTTTTCAAGGGATACCCACACACCACTCTGTCAAACACTAGATTCCATGCCAGGCTTTTCTCTCAAAAATGTTCCACCTTGCCTGGAATCACTCAAATTGTCACTCATCCACACAGACAGATTGAGAATGCGTGGATGTGGTTCATGTTCTAGTGTGAGTCAATATACCCAAGGGGAGGAGGGAGTCACAGCTTCCAGTCTTTGCACAGAGACACAGAGTAGAAGTGGAAAAGGGATGCAAAGATTTACCATTCCAGAACAGTCTGTAACCCCAGGTCGAATAGCTTCAGGTACTGAGCATGGAGATGAATAAAATCCCATTTGAGAGACTTCAGGGAGTTCTCAGATTCACTCCACAGGCACAGCATTCAGAGGGATACAATTCTTGCCTCTCTTAAGGGTAGGCTGGCTTGACCTAAATACTCCTGGAACAGACACTTGAGCCAGGAAGCCCCTAGAACAGATAGATTTGGTGGCTAATTAAACTGAATAAACAAAGAAAAGTTATTAGAAAACAAAAGGTGAACCTTGTGCACAATGTATTATTGCAATAATAAATTGCACAGGTACCCCATCTGGAGGGATGGGTGTTACTCTTTGTCCATCCAAACCCAGCATTTTGCCTTGGGGCAGTGGGAAAGGATTTCCTTTGTGTCCCTCATTGCAGCAGCTTTAATCAGATCTACCCAAAGAACCACAGAACTGCTCCATTTCATGCCAGCCACAAGATGAGGTGACATCAGCTGGGGACAAAGCTGGCCTTTGTTACCTGGGAGGTGGCAAATATGTGTATGGGGGCAAGGATGGGGCAAGTTACTCAAAAGACAAATCAATCAGGTTCCCCGATGCAGAGAGGGTCCGTGTGTGTACCACACTCCAGCTGTGCCTGCAGTCTGACAGGATAAAAGGACCAGGGAAGGACTAGGGCCTCTGTAATTCAACTGCAGCTTAAAGAGACAGGTGTGTCCCTTTGTCACCAGGGGCAGAATGCACAACGATGACCAAAGCCACAGTGTCCCCTGGACATGAGAGTAAACTATGAAAGCTGTACTTCTAGAGTTTCCTGTCTGAGGCTGATTTTCTCCCCCATGCAGCCAGTGAGGTGCCACCAGCTCACAGACAGCACAATAATGCTCCAAAAATCAGGAAACCATTTAATCAGGTTTTTAAAGCTTGCATGCCTTAATATTGCAAAGGATGGAGATGTACAATGAATAAACTTTGTGAAATGAGTATAAATTGGGGGGAAAATAGCCTGATTGCCTGAAAGGTTGAGAGAGCCAGAATATATCAACAATGTGCTTTAATTACTCTTTGTATTAGTGCCTCTGTCACTGTCAGCTTTCAGAAAACTACCTTTTGTAACTGTCTCTATTTGGAGGTAGAAAAAGCAGTCTAGGATGACTCACAGGTGTCTGGGAAGGTCAGAATACTTTTCTCCTTGCATGTTTCATCACAGTATTTTCAAGAAATTACTGTAGAGTGATGTCACCCAAGGAAAATATCATCCCACAAGAGCTGCCCACAAGTTTGCCTTTATAAAGAAGGTTGAATAGTTCAGTCTGTGTTAATGGTTAAGCTGACCAGACATTTCTCACTGATCACAACATTTTCTTTAATGGTCTTTTCAGAGAGGCTGTGGGACAGGGGTTTTGCAGACATACATCATTCCCAAGCCTGCTGTGTTTACTTATCACGTAGGTTTGGAGATACCTACTTTGGCATATCAATGTTAAAAACAGCTTCAGGTGCTGAGCAGGGAGAAGAATAATCCCACTTGAGAGACTTCAGGGAGTTCTCAGATTCACTCCACAGGCACAGCATTCAGAGGGATACAATTCCTGCCTCTCTTAAGTGTAGGCTGGCTTGACCTAAATATTCCTGGAACAGACTTGAGCCAGGAAGCCCCCAGACACAGCTAGCCAGATTTGGTGGCTAATTAAAATAAATATAGGACAGATAATAGAAAACAAAAGGTGAACATTGTGCACAATGTTTTGTTACTGAGTACTGAGGTCACCATATCATCCTTTAACAACTTCTCTCCCCTAGGGCTGATCATGTGCCCCCTGAGAACCAGGGTGGGTGTCTGTATAGAGGAGACTTTGGTACCTCTGCTTCTGGTCAGTGAATTATGTGCTTGTCCCACACTCCCTGGGGCCAGACACTATTTCCAGACTCATGAGAAATACAGATGATTATTCTAAACTGAGGTATGTCAGTACAGCAAAATTGTTCTGTGTCAGAAGATGAGAGATAGAAAGAGGGAGGAGAGTAATTCACTGATAGATGATAAATATAACATACTGCAGACATCACACAATTGTTAACCTACTATTTCTGCATCTGGTCTCCTTGACCCATCACCCCTTCTACCTTTACACTGAGCTGAAGCTAAGGCAGCTGGATTCACCAGCTTGATCCCATGGATGCTCCCCCTCAACCCAGCATTTCCTACATCCACTCTGCAAAGCTTTTCACATCCCATTTTTGCCTGGCCTCTGTGGGTGTCTGGCAGGTGCTGTCTGTGGTTGCCAAACTCCCATGGCATCTCACTCCAGTCACTTCCCTGTGCTCCCTCAAGGGCTCTCTGCCCTCGAGGACCTGGCACAGCTGTCCTCTCAAAACCCATCAGCCTCACAGCTGGCTCTGCTGCCCAAAAACCGTTCATGCTGCTGTGGAAGCAGGGCTTCCTGCAGAAAAACTGAGCTGCTGTCTGAGGAGAGAGAAGCTGTAATCAGGAACTTCCAGAGATCAGAAACTTCTTAGCCATGGGCTTTGTCATGCCTGTTGTCAAGGTCTGGAGAAGGGGATTCTTTGCCAAAGGGAAACAGGACAGGACAGGACAGGACAGGACAGGACAGGACAGGACAGGACAGGAAAGGAAAGGAAAGGAAAGGAAAGGAAAGGAAAGGAAAGGAAAGGAAAGGAAAGGAAAGGAAAGGAAAGGAAAGGAAAGGAAAGGAAAGGAAAAAGGAAAGGAAAGGAAAGGAAAGGAAAGGAAAGGAAAGGAAAGGAAAGGAAAGGAAAGGAAAGGAAAGGAAAGGAAAGGAGAAATAATTTTTGTCCTCACCCCTCTCCTCTCACCCTTCCTAATTTTTTTCTTTCTTATAAATACTTACTCTTACTTGTGAAGGTCAAGTTTTTGTGAGCTTATAGTTCCCTCCCAGCCGGGATGGATACTGTGTGTGCAGTGGGCTGTGGGGTGACAGTGATTTAAAACAGGTCTAATATATGGAAGCTCTGTCCCCCTCGGGAAGCTCTGTGCCCCTGTGATTTTAGGCACAGTATTTTCCAGGTGGCACTGCTGGTCTCCTTAACGGCAGGCAAGTGGTTTGCTGAACTTTTTAAAGTATCTCTGGCTTTTTTATAATATAAAAATAAACCTGTCCTGACCTCTTTTGAACCCATTTCTTAGGAACATAATCTCCACTGATGTTGGAGGTTTTCAAAACCTTTCAGGAAGCATTTCAAGTACAGTGCATTAGACTTGGCCTTCTTTCTGAGCCTGATTCAGCACTTACGTGTGAGCACAGCCTGGTCTGTTGGTACAATACCATTTGCTCCAAGCTGTGCATGTCCTGAACTGCCTCTGCTGGGAAGCAATGGATCAGCCTCTCATCATGCTCCCTGTCTGCCCCCAGACTTACTGCAGAAATTAATGATCCAAGCAAGAGACTAAATCAATCCAATCCCAGCTATATACACTGGAGAATGCCGGTGTCAGCTGGGGCTGCTGTAGCCAGCTCTGTTTATTGGCCCATGCACACTATGCAGTAAAACACCAGCTTGAACTCAAATGCCAGACCCTAGCATCCCCAAATGTCAGGGAAAACTGGATCCAAGCCTGTCTCTAATGCAGTCAGCTTTCCCTGAGCATTGGCTGAACCCCTTTCTGGCTCTGCTGGAATGGCAGAGTGAATGTTGTAGAAACACGGATGGTTCCTGCCCCCTCAAAGGCAGCTGCTGTGTTCCTGTCACCACTGGCCCAAGGCTTGTGGCCCAAGGCCATTAATCCAGCTGTACCTGAACTGGGCACTGGCTAAGCCTGAATCTAGGTGTCAAGTGCTCTCTAGATTCCCAAGTGACACGTTGCTGCACACAGTAAGGGCTCTTCTTGTCAAGTATTACACACAGTTATTCCTGGATCTGATCCATAAAGCAAAGACAAGTCAGGGTTGATAACTGAAGTAATGCATGCAGGAAGGCTTTAACTCCTAAGTGTGTTTTCCAGCTTTACCCCTAAATATCCAAACCCAGTCCTATATCTTGTGCATATAAATATGCACACAGCCACCCCACACACGTACAGTGTTTGTCTCTAACACAAACTTGCAGTTGTAGTTAACATTTTCATTTTATTCTATGTGACTCAAACTGTAAAAAGAAACCCAAGGAAATGATAATGATTAGGGATCATCTTACTGTCCTACCACTTGTGTTCCCCCCATTATGAGAAATTTCTCTAGGCTGTGCCACAAAGTGAGGACCACAAATGCTGAGGCTTCACTGGTTATCAGTGCATCTCCCTCCCACCACAGTCTACTTCTTTTCTTGGATCCTCCTCTCCTTGTGTGTTTCCCCCCTTCCCACTCATCTTCTCACAGGATATGAGTAACTGCTACTGAAGTCAAAGTGAGTTACTCACTTCCTGCAGCAGGGAACTCAGATCCCTGCAGTGCACACTCTGCAGGATCACACCAACATTGCGTGCCTGCTCCGCAGTGGGAACAAGCTCGGAGAGAACTGCCTTGCAAGGTTTCTAGCACTTCATGGCTTGAAGCTGCTGGGGAAAAAACCTTCTGAAATGCTGTTTCATGAAGTCATACGGAATGAACAGTCATAATTTAAAACCTGTTGTTATGTAGATGTGATAAATGTTGTTATACAAATGATGCTTCATGGAAAAAGGACCATAATCTTGTCTTTACTCTGAGGGTTTTTTATCACTTCTTGGTTTTGTCAAGTGCTTGTTTTATTTTTTTTTTCAGTTCTATATCGCTTCGCCCAGGAAATTGTTCTTTCTAAAATGAAGAGTTATGCTGGAGCTCAATGGGCACAATGTTTTGTATTTACAAAAAAAAACTTATCATTTTTTTACAAAAAATATCAGATCTAGAAATATGATCAAACCGAATTGTTAGATCTGAATAGTTCCAGTCATCCATGGTTAGAGCTTGTCAGAAACCTTCTCAAATGCTTGAATCTCTCTCTTCTACTCTAGGAGCCCATCTAGAGTGAACTCTGCCCTTCAAGCAGACTGACTGCATCTTTAGGTATTTACTCACACTTCCTCTTGAGGTACAGACCTCTCAGAACCACGGCCTCACAAACCCTTCTGAAATCTGCTGTGGAGCTGATACCAAACAACAGCAAGTGCTTGCTGCTGGTCCTGCTGCATCCCCAGGGAGCAGCCTGGAAATCTGGCTGATGATGAGCAAGAGAGGAGCTGTTTGGAGAAAAAGCTGCCTCGTGCTTGCACATGCTTGTGGTGGGACTTCAAATAACTCTTTTAACTCTAGGACTTGGATGAGAAATGGGAGTTGGGAAAGACAACCTGTCAAGAGGTTTCCTTGCATGGAAAACTCTATTTGGCTGATCCTGCAGGTGGTAAAACTCTTAAACCCGTAGTAGCACTTGTGGTTGTGTTTTCAAAGCTAAACTAGGCAGCACCATGAAAAAATGGTGGCACAACAATTCTGGAAAAGACTCACTCTTAGTATCACTGGGGAAAGAAGCAGCACTACAAAAGCTATTTCACGGAAGTACATGTGATTAACCATGCAGAGAAGACCTGTGTCCATAAGAATTGAAGCCAGAGGTAAACACCAATAACTGCAGTTTTCAGAATAAGAGCATAGAAAAGAAATTGAAATTTTCAGTCTGAGTGGCTTAAAAGTGCAGTGTAGGGAAGTAACACATACAGCACAAAAGATTTCTCTTTTATTCCTGGCTTCACAAAGAAGGTGAGATAATGATACAGCTGTCAGAAACTCCAGGTGTTTGTCAGAGCTTTTGTGGTCCAAGAGGTTGTGCTCCTAGAGAAAATCTTCTGGATTCCTGCAAATCCAGCCAGAGTTAATTAAGCCTTCTGGAAAGAAAGTACAGAATGGCTGTGCCCACAGGTCACATCTGAGTTTCAGCAAAGATGCCAAGGAGCTGTCTGGGGGGTTCACTGACATCTCAGAGCAATCCTGAAAATGCTTCTCTCATCAGGAGTGATTTCTGTTGAAGGAGCAAAGTCTCCTTATGGAGCCTCCTATGCCAGTGCTCCTTTTTCTGCCATCTCTTCACTTGCTCAGTGGTGCAGCTCAGAGTTCTTCACCTTCAGGACAGCATCTGCTTTTTGGGAATGCTGTCAGGCTCCCAAAATCTCTGCCAGAGCTGGCTCTAACCTTTGGCTGCTCCTGCCCAAAGAAAGAGCTGAGAAGCACTTACAGTGCAACACAGGAGAAGGTTTTTACATCTTTTCCCTTCCCTTCTGGGTTAAATCCCAGCCTCAAGGAAGTCAAAGGCTAAATTGCCATCAGCCCTCCCCAAGAATATCTTGCCAGGACTTACAAAGGACCTACGGTGATGACCACTGTTTGCCTTGAAGGCTCCTTAACCAATCTCTTTATCTTCCTTTTTTTTAGAGATTAATCATACTAGTTCTTTTCCTGGTATAAAATCATATTGAAACCAAAAATCTTGAAAAAGCCATTGCAGGCTTTTTTTTTTTTTCCTGTGGGAGGAAGGAGAGCCACCCCACTGGAAAACTCAGATTGTTTTTTCCCTCCTAAGAATATTTTTTCTTTGCCTTAGCTTTTGCTGTGTTTCAAATCTTCAAAATAAAAACCTCTTCAATATTATTCATAGCCAAAGCACTAAAGACTTTTTTTTTCTCCATAACACACACATTGATTTGTATCCTGGAATGGTTTTAAGGTATCAGAGAAGGAGGCTGGGAAGGACAAAGGAAGGGGCAGGAAAGATAATTTAAAGGTCCAGAGAGAGATGGGGCACTTTGAGGAACCAAAAATTCCTGAATTCTATTAATTCTGTCTCTGCCACAGGTTAATTAGGTAAACAGTAGGAAAAGAGAAAGGACTGCCTAATTCAGGCTGTATACTATGGTTTACATTAGGAAAAAAAATAGGCAATAACTGGGAATAAACAGAATGCAACAACTTGGGGAAACATTTAGGATTAAAGATGTGTGTGCTAAAGATGTGATTCCCTAGCTCCTTCAGGGAGAAGCTAGGAAAACAGTATTTCTGACACTTCCCATAAATGTCTCAGGAAAGCCAAAACATTTGTTACTTTATTCTTACTATTTCTTAGCAAGAAAGTCTATGGGGGGAATGGATTTTTACCTCTGCTGTCAGAAAGCAGAGTGCCTTTGTGTGTGTGTGTGTGTTTATATAACCACAAAGCCAATTTGTTTTTAAGCTTGAAGGTCACCATTAAGCAAAGATCATGGCCACAATATTGAGTTATATTTAAGGACAAAAACACAACAAAGGAACAGGATAGTCTGTATTTTGTCAGTGTCTGTGACATTTTTATTACCTATTTGTTATTGCAGTGTTATGGGAAAGTCACTGAAGCATACATTATTATTCACTGCTCCATCTTCATTCCACATGCTCCGAACCAGTTAAATGTAAAATTTCAGACTAGCTGTGGGAAAGTCTGCACATATCACAAAGTGATTCTCCATCCAGCCCTCCATTTGTCACTGTCCTGGAGATAAAGTGGGGTTGAGCCACCACTTGACCTCATGCTTTTCCTTCTAGGAATCCTTGACTACAACCAGCCACGTGGGTAAAAAACCCCAGCTGGGTTTTTAAACCCTTTCTCTGCTTACCAGTTATAAATTCATTTTCATTCTTTGTTTTCAAAGTTGGTATCAAGCTGTCAGAAGAGTTATTGATATTCCCTGAACAAGCATCCATTAGGCAGTCATTTCCACCTAACCCTGAGTCTTCCCAAGCTGGTTCACTTGGTGCTCTGTGTATTCCAGCCTTGGAAAGAATTACTTAACAATATTGCTATTATTGAGGCAGCTCTATTAAAGTCAGGAGAGCATCTTCAGAAAGGTAAATGTAGCTTTGTGGAGGTTCTGTAGGACTGTGGGAGAGCACTCAGCAGATGGAATTTCCCTGTGCAGCCGTGCCTGCCCCCTTTGCCAGTTACTTCTTGATGAAGCTGCCTGGATCTTGTCATTAAACAGCTTCTTTCTTCAAGTGAGGAGGAAGGTAGTGCATAGGAATAAGTTTAATGGTAGCAGTTACCTCAGCCAGATGTGGCCACAACAAATTCTGGCTTGCTGCAGTTCAGGTTGTTTCTCTTTTAACTTATTCTTTCTTGGCTAAATTTGTTTATCCGAAGTTGGAGCCAAGAAACCTGGAGCATCTCTTCCCATCACAGCAGTGCCACAGGGGATCCTTCTGAGTTTCACATGGAAACTTGTGAGGCTTCCAAGAATGCTTAGAAGTCAAGGGAAACATTCAGCTTGACTTGCACTGTTTTTCCTTCTGTTTGAAGCTATGAAATTGAGATTTCAGGTTTACTGCACCCACCTCTATGGAGAGAGCACCTGACAATTCCTCCAGCAGTGGCACGGCTCCATAGGGGCCAGGTAAGAATACTGAAGCTGACATTCCCTCACACAGACTTGGAAATGTTAGTGAATGGGACAGTTTTGCTGCTGCAACAGATGCTTAAGCAAGTGCTATCTGTACTTTCAGTTTACATTTTTGTAATTTCTCTACCTGATCAGTTGCCCTCAAAATTTGCCTGTCCAAGTTAACACTACGCTGGGCTTCACTGTTAAGGTTTGCTCTCTTTCCTGCCTATATGCAAATATACCCAAAGCCATCCCTACACAAAAGCTCTTCTGGATTAGACAGGAATTTTATGTAAAGAAGGTCCAGACTTGTTTGATACAGGTCTCCTGGCACATTTCCAGACAAACTTGGCACACTCGTGATGGGCACTCTGAGAGCTTGGGTTTGGGTTTTCGATTTGATCCTTCAGGATCTGAATTTTTAGAAATAATATTGAAATTGGATGTGACAGTTTCCTGTGATCTTAACGTGGGTCTGCAAGTAAGACTGCATCCTAAGACTTCTGTCTATCCTTAGGTAAAGGAGGCAGGAACAGACGTGGGTTTGGGCATGGCCACATGTTTATTATACGGATAAATGCACAGTCACTCTTTCTGATAAGAGCTGCCCTTTCCCATCACTCCAGAATCTGCTCCTGTGTTTCAGGGAAATTATGAGGATACAACAAAAGTCATTTATTTCCTTTTGCATTCTCTGGCTGATAACACACTGAACTGACTTCCTTACATGTGCGTTATTCCTGCTGCCCTGTGAATTGCAGCTTGAGAGAAGGGTTTGTGCCTGATTTTCCGGGAAATATCAGCCACTTAACCAACTTGTCCACTCAAGGAAGCTTTTCCAGTCCAAAATACCTCGGTGTGATTACAAGACAAGGCGCCGTGCACAAACGGTGACCTCACACGTGCCAGGACAAACAGACTGGTTTGTCACCTGCAATTGCAGAGGCAATGGCTCAATACTTTTAACTCAATGCACACTGGTTACATTCCCTTCCTGGAACTGAAGTTTTAGATACTTCCTTTTCAAGGAGGAGTTCATAAGAGAAGACACAGCCCTTGGCTCGGACCTGAGCAGTGCACAGTATTTATAGAGGCCAAATATCCATTACGGATGTGCTCAGCTCCAGAAAGAGGAACCATATAAAAAGGAAGAACCATTTTAAAAGGATTTAAAAGGGGTGACTATGAGAGTTAAGTTCCTGCAAGCTGGATGGAGGTTGCTGAGGGGTGCCAGGCCAGTAGTTCAGTGCCTTTGCAGAAAGGCTTGAGGAAAGGGCAGAAGGCAGCCAGCTTTGTTCAGCAGCAGAGCAAGGAAGGGCAGGAGGAAGAAGTTCAAAATTTGAAGGCATGTGCAAAGGGAGAAAATAGAAAGGATTGTAACCTCTCGCAGATTAAATGTAAAAATATAATAAAGGTGGCCAAAAAGAAGGACTTTGAAGAACAAAACACAGAAATTATCCAAACTAATGATTATTTTTTTTTAATAGAATCATAGAATCATTCAGGTTGGAAAAACCTCCAAGATCACCAAGTCCAACCTCTGACCCATGCCCACCTTGCCAACTAAACCAGAGTACTGAGTGTCACACCCAGTCATTTCTTGAACATCTCCAGGGATGGGGACTCCACCACCTCCCTGGGCAGCTCCTTCCAATACTTGACCATCTTTTCAATGAAAAAATTCTTCCTGATGTCCAACCTGAACCTTTTATAACCCTGGTCAGAGCACAGCCACAGGGACAGTGAGGAGTGTGAAGATGTGTCATGTTCATCCCCTCCTCGAGCAGCAGTCAGGGTCCTGCAGCACTTTTCATGCTGAGTGCTGTAACACTTCAATGCCCCTCTTGGAGTCTGCTCATCCCCAAACCAGCAGGTTGAATATTAAATACCTCCTTGGTTTGCTTCAAAGTTGTAGCTGGAAATATGAAATGAACCTCTGAGTTGTGTTACAGCTCTATCTGTGACTGTGTCATCCATCCTTCACAGGCTTTTAAATGTTTACTTCTTCCCTGAAATATGAGATTAATATTATGCTGCTTATCTCATCTCCCATAGCAACGGGCAAACTTTCAAAATGTCAGTGACACACATCCAGAGAAATTACTATCTGCCTTCAAATTCTGCTGTCAGGAAATAATGCCTACTTTGCAAAAATGGGATATTTCTAAAAATACCTTAAGAGGTCCTAATCATTTTTGGGTCAGAAATAAACAGAAGAAAACATCCCTTTGAGTGGTGCATTATTCATTCTAGAGAGACTGTGGAAAGCTGACATTCTTCCTTGTTTATTTTTGGGAAGGAAAAATTTCATCAGGTAACGCAGGAGAAAATACAGTGCCACATTATGCAAGGGAGGTTTAATTTAAAATAATAAAGTACTTAAAATTCACTCTCTTGCTCATTCAATGAAGTACTCAGCAATTCTAAAGCTGGAAAAGGCCATTAGTATCATCTTATCTGACCCTTTCCATAACAGAAGCAACTCAACTTCATCCAATTTCCTTCAGTAATGCATTTTTTGGTTAAAGCCTGGTTTGAGAAAAGGATCTAGTCTTGATTAAAGACTTCTAGAAGAGATTTGTTGTGTTCCATATTAGTCTGTTCCAATGCCTAATGGTACTCAAAAGACATATATTTTATTTTTCCTGACCTTATGTACCAGCCTGGTTTGGTCTTTTCCTTCCTCTGTCAAAGGGAAGGATGACCTCATCCCTCAGTTATATATAGTTGTGTCTAATGAGATTTGAGTATAGAAGTGGGGAGACCCAAAGTTTCAAAACTACAGAATAAGTTTCAGAAAAAAAGTGAAGAGGGAAAAAACCAACCTCTGGTAAAGCTGTTCATTAGAAGAGTCTAGAGTAAAGGCACTGTGACTGCAGATCAGACCATGCCATCAGGAGGGAAGAGTTCTGCAGTCTTCACTTAGGCAAAATGCTCATCAGCATTTAATGGGAATTTCACATTTGTAGTGACTGATTCAGGTTTATGACATTGCTTTCCACATTTAAATGTATTTTAAATGTTTCTGATAAGTGTCAAATACTTTTAATTTCCCTTCGAAGATAATTTTTTTCTTATCCCATTGTTCTAACTGCACAAGTTAGCTAGTGCAGTTAAAGACATTTAGAAATCTGTCTTTCTTGACAGAGATTTTACAGTATCAAAGAAAAGGAGTTATTACAGATTCAACATAGCCCTTGAAGTGTTCTTCTGCTAAAGACACGACTTCTTGTTGAAATGTTTTCCTGAATCAAAGCCTTAATCCCCTATACATTTAAGTCTGAGTGATGGGCAAATCTACTGTTGTGATCCCAAGCTCTCAGATAAAACCATGCACCAACTAACACTGCAAATCTCTCCATGGCTCTTCTTGCAGGGCAAACCCACGGTGGGGCTGGGAGCACACAGTTTTGTGCCCAAAGAATGGAAGTTCCCTGATATTTCTGGCCCATCCAACCATCTTGCTGCTGTCCTCCTCCCCAGCAGCTGCAGCTCCTCCGCTTGGGTGGGAAATTTGGTGTGTGAGCCCCAAGCGGGCAGGAGGCAGCAGGACATGGCTCAGGATGGAGCTGTTTGTGTGGCTGAGGCAGCCGTTCCACCTTGCTGGATCAGGAGAGCTCAGGACAGCCTTGCCCAGGGACATGGAGGGCCGTGACAGGGGTAAATGTGTGGCACAGGAACCATCTCAGTGTCTTCAGAGGGGCTTCAGATCTAGCAGCTGCTGGATGCCCACTTTGAGATGTACAGCTGTAATGCCAATTAATGGAAGAATTCCTGCCTCTAAGATCTCTTCTTTACCTTACATAAAGCAGCTATTCTGGCTAAAGTGTTTGTTACTATGTTTTTCATCTTTTTGCTGCTTAACTCCCCAGTTAAGAGCACCAATAATCCACATCCCAGAGTTCTATGGCTGTTTTCACATCCATGCAACTGCAGAGTGGTGAGGGCTGTTTTCTCAACAAATTCTCTGCTAAAGAATGGCAAAGGGAGGCTCATTATTTCTTCCTGCTTACAGGCCCAGTAAGGCACCATGAAATCATTTTTCCTCCAGAAAAATTATTATGGTAAAAGGAAAAGTCACTGAAAGGTTTGTCTCTCAAAAATGAACAGTAATCCAGCTAACTGGGAAAGCAGAGAATTTCTTTGGCTTTTGAAAGAGCACAGCAAGTATTGCCTGCACTTGGATTTCTGTAGTAACACATGAAACAGTGTCATTTTTTGGGTTCACATTCACTGGATGATTTTCCATCTAACAGTCAAATATTTCAACTTTTCCCAGCTTGTCAAATGCAAAGGCAGTTTCTTTTCACCACTGAACAGAGGGAAAGCAGCAGATGCTTTTTTCTACAGCCTCAATTAAGCAGATGCTGATGGAGGATGAGAAGACTTTTGATGTTAAGGCATGTTCTGGCAGCAGTCCCAGTCCTCACCAGTTGATTTTAGCAAATTGGAAATAAATGTGCAGGATGAGAATTTCCAGAACTGTATTTAACTGTCAACGGAATGAGCATTCAATGGACTTTTTACTGTATTGGCAGACCAAAAGCAACTCTTGTAGGCATCATGTTCTGTTTCTGAAAGTACATTTTGACCCATGGAGAGCTTCACAAGAGATGTCCTCCAAAATTCAGAAGAATTACCAGAGCATAAATGAGAGCAGGACACAAACACTACAAGTTACAATGTTGTCTGGCCCCTGTAAGCAATTTTGGGCCTTCACAGGAGTCTGGAAGGGTCTGAGTTGCAAAAAAAATATAAAAATAATGATGTTTATAAAGCATCCTGGCAGTGGCATGTTGCAACAGAGTTGTTTTCTTTCCTTCAGAAAGGGCTCGCGCTCATTATCAGAGGCAGTGATTTTCCCAGATACATTCATTTGGCTCCATTTCCCTATGCTTTACCACCATGCCAAAAGACGTGCTTGCCAAAGATAAATTCACAGATCTGGCAGGCTGGGAGGAGTCTCAGGAGATCCTCTTGCCCAACATCCTGCACTGAAGCAGGCTGAAAGTATCTGGACACCATCCTGACGTTTTTCTCTTCACCTTAAGAAATCGATATCCCTGGGTAGTAAGGCTTTGCCACGCTTTCAGACAGATATCCTGATATCCTGCTGAAGTCTTCTAGGTGAAAAGGAAGCTGATTCTTTTTTGCTCATCCCTAAATGGACATGCAAAGTTGTTGCCTCACCGGCGTCAATCCCTTCCAAGCTGCTGCATCATTTCTCAATCTTCTCTTTTCAATCTTCCTTTTTAGGAGTAACATTTCCTACCCCTCTTATGCTGGTTACTTTCCTGTGCTTTTCCCTTGCCTGTTTCTACTTACTGCTTCCAGCTGAGACAAAGGACTCCAGCTGGCAGTTCACTGCTACTTCAGAAAGTGGAACAATTGCTACTGCTGCCTACGGAAAGCGAGTTTTATTGTCAGAACAAAGCTCTTCTCTTCCTCAGCAGTATCTGATTATTGACATGTACCTGACTGGAGCTCTGTAGTGTGGATCACAGAACATCAGGAATATGAGGGGATAAAAGAGACTCTCTAGTGAATGATACCTAGAAATCTTCGAAAGATGTTTGTCTCCCTTGTTCTTTAAAAATGTCCAACAGGAGATTTCATTGTCATCATAGGCAATCCATTCCAGTGCTTCACTGGCCTCACATTTAGGTGTTAGGAGACAAAATGCTACCTTAAATCTGTACGGTGCAGTCAGAAAATTCTGCTGTGATGCTTCCTAGTCGGTAACTTCCGTTTTTGTGCTTGGCTGCTGAATTTCTCTTCTGAAAGGAGGAAGCCTTTGGGTTTGTCTTTGCTGAATTTTAGCTGTTTTCATTTCAGATTCTCTCTAAATTTTCAAACATATATTGAATTCTGATGCTTGTGTCCACCAGTACTTGCAACTCTGATTTATTTTCCCAGTCCCTAACACTATGACAATATTCTCTTGCTGTCCTCCAAACTGAGCAGTGCTGAACAGAGCCAGGGCCAGAACAGAGCATCCTAAAAGAGCTGTGAGCACTTTCCAACCACTGTGAGTAAGTTTCCAACCACTGCACGCCTTTCTTCTCACAGCCACATCAACACTGTATTTCCTTAGTTTGCTCTTGGGAATGTCATGAAGAAGTGGCAGAAATGTCACTGGGATTGAGATGATATCACATTAGCTATACCTCCCTTTTCTCCCCCACTAGGCCACTTTAGCAGCCAAAGGCAGAAACTCCCCAGGCTTGACACAATCCGTTCTTGTGGGAACCCAAAGTGCAGAGAATATTTCTCTGCCTGTTAGGAAGGGTTCTACCCCTCTGGACAACACTGGTTTTGACCTTCGTCCATGGAGAAAATTACCAACACTCTGGGAAGAGTTAGAATCTACACTGGTGTGAACTGGATGATAGAGTAGTTTGTAAGAGTGTCACAGGGTGAAAAATTTAGAGGTTTTGGATTTGTTAATGTAGTAAATAGATAAAAGCTAAAAACTTCAAACTGGAGGATTGTTGTTGTTCTCCAGGCCTTCTTCTTCTTCTTCTTCCACTACTCCATATTCTGCAGTAAAAGTAATTTAGGGTGATTGGATGAAAAATTCCGCAGTTCCTGTACACTCAGGAGGGTGATTTATTGAACATTGGTAGAAAAGTAAAAACATCTTTCGTTTTAAGCTTTCATTGGGTGATTTACCTTTAAAAGGGCTGTGTAATCTTGATAATGGGGGCTTTCTTCAACATTCTTTACTGGGTGCTGTGTCTAGCACTCTGTTCCTCTGATAAGACTTAATAAAACAACTATTTAGAAGCAAAGAATCTGAAGACTCCTCTCATCTTTTCAACCTTCTGGCCAGGACTCTATAAGTCTCCCTCATCAGGGGAGATTCCATAAATCACGGTAAAGTGATACGTTCTCAACAATCCTTGTTGGTTATTTCCTTTGTCAGTTTATAATCACTGAGGAACTTACAAAGTTATTTTTTAACAGCTGTTTCGGAACCTTTTCAGGAATCAAAGTCACACTGACAGGTGCAAAGGAGTAATATTGTATAAAATATTCTTTTGTATAAAAGTACAGACAGTGCACATGTCCACCGAGTTTCCTAAATCCTCATTTCAGAATACAGGTCTCCTTTCCTTCCTGAAATACTGCTACTGTTTGCTTGGAACTTTTTCCACCATCAAACTACAACCTCATCAAATTACAACCTCATGAGAGACTCAAGCATGGCAGGAGAGACATTTCTAGGGTTTTTCATTGCTGAGCATTTCTTTGCCAGATGTTTTGTGGCAGAAGGTAATATATGCTAAAAGGGATTTTACCCCAAATCAGTAGACACTGCCCCTAATCAGACAGTGATGCCAGAATCTCTCTGAGCAAAATCACCAAAATATTTGTAAGAGGACAAAAATTTATGGTTTTTTCTTTCCAAGCTCAAATCTTGGAATTGAAGAGTTGTTTTGAGTCTTTCAGGACAAAAAAGAAAAAAAAAAAACCAAACACCAAAGCTCAAATCTTGGAATTGAAGAGTTGTTTTGAGTCTTTCAGGACAAAAAAGAAAAAAAAAAAACAACAAACACCAAAAAAACCCGAAAAAAAGCAATTATAGAGGGGTAAAAAACATAATGTCCTGCATGGGACAGCAGAACCTGAATGGAAGTTTGCAATGCTATGGATAATGTGGTCTTCGTGCATGTGCCACATGGAAAAAGAACTTTGTGTCCCCCCTGTGCCTTCCATATGAGCACATTAGAAATGTTGAGCTATATTCACATCCTTTTCCAAGAAGCAGAAAATATTATTACTCCTTTCTTGAGGTCAGTAAAACATAAAGAGGCCTTGTTCAAGGTCAGAGTGAGTCAGCAGAGAGCAGAGGATGAAATTAAGCTCTTGTCACGTTTTAATAACTCAGACTAGTTGCTCTCCTCCTTTTTCCCTTTCAGATAGTGTTCACCTGGGTAATCTTATCTCCAAACCAGAAATGCTCCTCACAGGTCTGTAGTTGAAACACTGGTGAAGGACAAAGGGAAATCAACCTTCTCACTGGACAACCACCTTGGTTTATGCTCCATCGATTTACAATGCCCTACATAAATGTTAGGGGATAGTTACTGAAGTTGGCTCTCATGCTGCAGGTACTTTCTCCAAAAAATAGCCTTCTAAAATAGATGTATCCCTTACAGATGCATTTATGAGGTGAAGAGTCCCCTACATTCCCTGCTTTAGTTTTTAAATTTGAACTAAAATGGAAGGAATAAAAATAAGAACTGTTGATGGTGACACTGCTTTACAAAACTCCCAGATTCCACTCTGGAATCTGAGCAGGGATTCAACTCTCCCTCAGCCAAGTACCCATTGCTCCAGACAGACATTAGGCCCTTGAACTGAGTGGTGTCCTCACCTCAAAGCACTGCAGCTGGATGCTCCAGAAGAAAATAAGCAACAAGCTTGTGATGCGCTGCACTGTGGGGACTGAAAGAGAATTTATAGACATGTTCTGAAATGTGCCTGAAGAGCAAACAAGTAACTGCATTTCTCTGCCTGCAAACCAGTCGTGGTCTGATCAGCCAATGTATATGTTTGGCAGATATTAAATGCATATATTAAAATGGTCTTAAACTGAAGGAGGATAGTTTTAATTGGATATTAGGAAGAAATTGTTCCCTGTGAGGGTGCTGAGGCCCTGGCACAAGTTGCCCAGAGAAGCTGTGGCTGCCCCATTCCTGGAAGTGTCCAAGGCCAGGTTGGATGGGGCTTGAAGCAACCTGAGATAGTGGAAGGTGTCCCTGCCCACAGAAGGAGGTTGGAACTGGGAAATCTTTAAGGTCCCTTCCAACTAACCACTCTGTGATTCTATGAATTTCTTGCCTCATTCAAAAGAGGGAGGGTTCTTTTTATCACAAGGATCTGTGTAGGTGCATTCCAGTTGTCGGAATCTCTAATCCTGCCAAAGACTGTTGTGTAGATAAATATTCATTGGCAAAAATACACTGAAAATACCATTCTACCTACCCCAAACTACTATGGGTGCACAAGGTGGAAATGATCCTGTATTCATACAGAAAACAGAATGGAAGAAGGTGCTTACGTGGCTGCATGTGAGACACATTGTAGTCGCCACTTTCATTCACAGGTTTGCATGCACGAGGTGCTTGAAAAGTCAGGTGTATGGAACAAGCCTTATCTAAAATGCTTTAGCTGACAGATAAGAAGCTCAAAGGAGAGCTACTGCTGGAGCATTAGGCAAGAAAATTCACAAAGGTTCTTTACAAGGTCGGGGAATATAAAAGCAACGGCAAATTATCTGTGAAACAGCAATGCTTTTCCTTTTTCTTCACTTCCATATATGTTGTAATAGTCTTTCTGTGTAAAGGTCATGGCGTGTTTATAATCATAATCATGTAGTCATAAAACCAGGAAAATCCCTGCTCTTTGAACCATGAGCAGGGACATCTTTGAACAGACCACGTTGCTCAGAGCCCCAGCCAGCCTGGCCTTGAATGTTTCCAGGGACGGGGCATCCAGCACACCTCTGGGCAACCTCTTCCAGTGTTTCATCACCCTCACTGTAAAGCAATTTCTTCCTTATATCTAATCTGAATCAACCCTCTTACAATTTAAAACCAATTATTCCTTGCCCTATCACATCAGGCCCTGACAAAATGTTTGTCCCCATCTTTCTTACAAACCCCTTTTAGGTGCTGGAGGGCTGTGATGGTGTCTGCCTGGAGCCTTCTCTTCTCAAGGCTGAGAAAGCCCAGCTGTCTCAGCCTTTCCTCACAGGAGAGCTGCTCCATCCCTCTGATTCGTGGCCCTCCTCTGGACTCACTCCAACAGGTCCATGCCTCTCCTGTGCTGAGGACCCCAGAGCTGGAAGCAGCACACCAGGCATAGAGGGGCAGAATCTCTTTCCCATGCTGGCCACACTGCTTTTGATGCATCCCAGAATCCAGGAATTAAGTCTCCTGTGTCTTAGTTACTTATCTGTGAGTCCTGGATAATGGTCCTTCCCTATTTTAGTGTGCTACTGGGAAGATAAATACATTAAAAGTATTTAAATACTTCCGTGTAAAGGGCTATGCAAGTAGCAGAGATAGAAAGAAAGGAGCCACAGTTTTTAATGCCTTCCAGGGGTCATGAGTGTGGAGAGAGTGCAGAGGCTGGAATCAAGGAAGAAGGAAATGGGATGTCAGAGACCTGCCCATCCTCATGGCACACTTTCCTGTAGGGCAATAAGGGCTCCTTAGTTTGAAAGATGACAGCAAAGCTGGTGCCTTTTACAAAGAGGATGGCTGGGTCTGTTCTGGGAGCAAGACAAAATCCTCCCAAAAGCCTTGGCAGAAGCCAAATGCTTTTCCCTGTGGAAGAGGAGGGGTGTGTGGGTTTATCCAACGCCTCTGCCTGGAGCTGAGCACGCTGGGGTCACAGGCTGGACATGCCAGTAATGCCTCTGGTGTTAGACTCCAGGAGCAGGGGTTAGAAAAAGGCAGTTTGGTTTCCACTGCACAAATTACTTTGCTTTTCTCTGCCTTTCTTTCCTTATTCCCAGCGGTGTCCTGGAAGGCTGCAGTCCCCAGAGAGGAGAGATGTCATAGTCTGACATCATTGGGCATTTTGGTTTTAATTCCCTGAAGAACTGAAAGTGGCTGTTGCTGCCTGATGACTGAAAAAGGACCTGCCTAAAATATTAAAGCTCTTAGGTCTCCAGGACCACTGAGAAACTCTGACAGAAGTTTTTTATGGTCTAAAATGAAATATTTTTGATGGGGGATTGGCACTGGTCCTACAAGCAATGTGGTTCACATCCATTCTTTCCATAATTTTCCTCCTGAGCAGAGCTGGTAGGACAATAGGCATAATGTCCCTGTGGTCAACAGCATCATGCCTATGAAAATCCAGGAAACCACAGAGTATCCCAGCACACCACAGCCCCTGACACCACACAAAGAGGATGCAGAGATCCACTCCACAAAGGGTTACTCTGACACAGCACCACCCACTTCCCTCCTGACTAGAACTTTGTACGTCGTTTTATTTGATATTCTAATTACTGTACAAATGTTGATTATCTTTTAACCCGTGCAGCTCAAATGGATGATTGTTTCTGAATTGCTGGTCTTGTAGTCACTTAGAAGAAGTTCCACTTCCTTGTGAGATACAGTGTGAACCATGGACAAGATCCTCCTATTGGAATGATCCTACAGCGTTCACTGGACAGAGGTTGAGTTTGTACCTTATGCCCCTTGGAAGAAAAGAATTCTCTCCTCCTCCTACACAGCCCATCTCCTAAAAAAGAAAGGACAGAAATAAATGTTTTAACACACCAGTTGATATCACCATTAGAAAAAACAAACAGAAGAAAATGGGGATATTCAGATGGCTTAAATGCCGCCAAGTGTCATCTTCATCTCCTGTTTCCTGCTGTCTGACTCAAAACACTCACTCTGCACTTCCCTCAGGCTTTCTGAATTGCTCTCCAGAGGCACTAAACCCACTGCAGGCACAGACATTTAGGTGGAATTTAGGCTGGCTGGAAACGGCCCAAAGCAATTTGAAAACAAGTTAGAAGACAGATCCACAGAAAAAGAAATGTTCTCCTTGTTCATTGATATTCTCTGCCCCTTGAACACCTGATGTGGACTAATTGAAGGTCTCCAATTTAATGGGACAGTTTTCCTGTAATTTTCATAGAGATCTCTTGCTCTGATATTTTTCCTTTTGGGATCAGATCTTGGCAAAAGGAGAAATAACTTTTCTGAAAAACTCTGTATATTTTCTCTTTAGTGATATCTGAAACTTGTCAGCAGGATTTTCATCTGTGGAGCTCTCAATAGCTCCCCAAGAAAGGATCCTCACTGCCTTTCCATGCAATGAAGCAGGCTTTATAAATCCACCAGTATTTCAAATATGTCCTCTGGTGGAAGAGGAAGTATTTCTGCCAGTCCTTCTGGTGAAACTCACCCAGGCAGCTGCTGCCAACTGCTTGATTATGCCAAACTAATAATACCATGGGACAGGTGAGGAAATCGAGCTGTGGGCACGTGCTGCTTCTGAGTGACATTAAAAACTGGCAGGAAAGAGCATCCTGGCACAATGCATGGCTGGAATACAATCAATCTGCCTCAATACCAAACCAGACCAAAATTGTTCCATCTCTACAGCCATGTGAGTACATTGAAAAGAAGAGCAATGCTTTAGAAAATGGCTTTGTATGGAAAATGGTCTGGCTGTAGATCCTGTTATGCTGCTCTGCTCCTAGGTGGGAACTGTGGTCTTCTATCCCATAGTGGATGCACATAAAAGAGACAACAAAATGAGCAGTGTCTTACTCCACAGTGCTGTACCAGGAGGGAAAAAATCCATCCTAAAAAAGGCCTGAGGCAGGAGGAAAGTCAGAAAACATGGTGCAGGAGAGAATCAGCTGTGTTCAGGAGACACTTGCAAGACAAAAAAAGCTCTGTGCTCTGCAAAGCAGCTGGATGAGGCAGCAGCCTGTTCTGGTCCCTTCCAAGTGTCCATCTGCTGGAGCAAATACTCAAGGAAGGTGTCCAGCAGCTCTGTGCCACTACAAAACTCCTTCCTGGGATGAAGCTAGAAGCTGAAAGGTTCTCACCCACTCCAGTAACACTGCTAGTGATGGGAACTGGTCATGAAAGATCCTACAGCAGCTTCATCTGGGAGATGAATGTCAGATCCCAGCTAGCCTGTACAAGTTCCCTCCTTGCCACTGTCCAGCTTAAAGAGCACTCAGCAGTCTTCACTTTCTGCATTTATACTGGCCAGACTATTGATTTTCAGCTATTTCCCACACCAAAGAGAAGGGCTTTTCAGCAACTGCCAATTTCTACTGTGGACAGGTGCCACATAGATACATTAATTGATTGGGGAGAGCTTTGAGACTGGCAAGCAAAATATCTAACCAAAGTTTAGAAAACTCCTCCAATTGCTATTCCCAAAGTTTTAGCTCCAGGTAGTTTATTTCCAGATATATTTCCTTAGTTTCTCTGTGGTTATAGTAAGGACTAATGCCAAACAATCTTCACATACAGAAGCCCTACGTGAGTTAGGCCAGGGTAAAGCAGCACACAAGGGCATTCTGGCACACTTCACTGATGTGTTTTCTGCCCCTTCTCCCCCAGTCCCTACACCTGAGCCTGTTGGTAAAAGTGTTTGGACTGACAGAGCTCCAGTCTGCCCAGCCTTCCCCAGCTGGTTCTGAAGTCCTTGACCTGCAGAGTGAAACATGGCCTTGGTAGACTAGAGTTTTAATGGGTAAATCTATGATTTTAACCCCAGCTGCTGCAATTCACCATACATTTTAATTTGATCTATAATCCTAAGAAAAGCCACTTCCTATGAAGCCAGGTTGTGCAGGAGTGGCTGCTCTTTTACTGGGAAGTAAAAAAACAACAACCCTCACAGATTACAAGAAGCTCTGAGCCATCAGATGTGCTCTCCAGCATTTATTATCTGATTTGATGTGTTAATGGCTGGTTATTCTCATTAGCTGTTCTCTGGATTGACACAAGCTGTTTTCCTGCACTTAGGCTGTGCAGCCTAGTGTGTAAAGGCAATTAGTACGGGGCCTATGGATTAACTGGGGAATCAGATGTCAGCTGTGTTCCCGTTCTCCCCCAGTGGCCTACGGAGATGCTGCTTCTGCAGCTCCCAGCGTCAGGAGCCCCTGGCTGAGGTGAAGGCACTGATGTACAAACAGGAAGGCAGGTGCTGCCCTTCTGAACTTGTGCCAGGGAAAGACAACACAAACAAGGCAGAGCTGAAGCAGAGCCACAGAGACTGAGGTATTTGTTAAACAAGAATGTGCCAAGGGGGAAGCAGGGCTATGCAAACATGCTGCTGAGCAGGAGAGCGCTGGTGTTTAAGCAGTTTTACCTGGCTGCTCCACTTGCTGTGACTGATCCCTCCCTTGTGTTAAATAAAAACTGTCCACTGTGTTAAGGAAACCTGTGCAAAGCTGTGTACAAGAACCAATAAAATATCAGCTGGGAGGGAGAACTGTGGAAAGCTACAGCACTTACAAAAGAGAAATCCTTGTCTCATGAGGCCTGACATTTCAGCACACAGACGTTCTCTTGTTGTGTGTGAGGTAATGCTGTCCTCAAGGGCAAAATCACTTGAAGTGATATGACTGCAAGAAATATAGCACTTCACCTTATTCTGAAACCATCTGAGAACAGAAGCCCTTTTGTTTTGTCCTTTTGTTGTTAGAAGCTGGAAACCAGAGCACGAGACACACCTACATTTGATGCTGCAAAGAGATTGTCACCACAGCTGGAACAAAGAGCTGACAGACTTCAGCTCTTGGGCATAAAATCCTTGCCCAGGCTGCTTGAAACCTTTCTGTTGGAAAAAAAGTGTCACAAAAGGTGGGGCCAGATCCTAGAAGGGACCTGGAAACAGATCTTGCTGCTCAACATGGAAGGATTGCTCGAGTGCTGCTGATAGGTGAAGCAAGGCCAGCATTAACAGCCTGCCTGCATTGCATGCCCAAGACCCAAGTAAAGAAAGGTAAAAAATAACACATACAAAAAGCAAAATGGGAATTTTCAGGTTAGAGGAGGAAATACGAGGAAAAGCATAAACAATGTATTAGAAAAGCTGAATCTCAGTTTGAGATCTTATAAAGTCTGTGAGTACAAGACTGCAAAAAGAGGGTTTCAGGCTTGTCTAGATCCCTTTGAAAAGCCTAATTGGACCCAGCCTAGGTTTGTGTCTAAACTGGACTTGGAAAGCCAAAACAGCTGAGGCAGCCATAGGGGCTCCCTGTGTTGCACGTGAGGGACACAGATGAAAGGAGGATGTCACTGCTGTTGTACAGGGCTGCAGCTGCTGGGTCCCCAGAGACGCTGTGCAGCTCAGCACAGAGGTGCAGCCACAGCCTGGCAAGAAGAAAACAAGCTCCTCACCCACACCCTGGCATCCCCACTGCCCCATCCCTGCTGGGAACAGGCCATCGTTCTGTGGACACTGCTCTGGACACCTACAGCAGGGTCACCTCACTGTGAGGTGATGTTGCTGGTACCAATTCACAAATGCAGCTCCTTATCTGCTAGAAGTATATCTATAACTATGTTCAGGTCCTAAAATTAGCTCCAGAGCCTATCAGAGTAACCATGGTGTGGATGTGATCTGCCTGCTTTGAACCTGCGTGAGGCTAAATCCAGGCTAAATGACTCATGCCCATGGATTATGGCAGCCAGTTAAATCTACTACAGCTGCCCAAACAAACCATCACTACATGGATCTGACAAATTGGCTGCCTGTCAGTCAGCAGATTCTTGTGTTCTCCTGATATACCCAGCAACTCACCAAAAACTTCACCAGGTCCTTTTAGGAGAACCCCCTAAAGACACAATGCACTGTACTCTGACACTTGAGGAAAGGCTGGGAGAATTGGGATTGTTCAGCCTGGGGAAGAGAAGGCTCTGGGGTGACCTCATTGTGGCCTTACAGTGCCTGAAGGGAGCCCACAGGAAAGATGGAGAGAGACTCTTGACAAGGACCTGGAGTGACAGGATAAGGGGGAATGGCCTCACACTGACAGAGAGCAGGGTTAGATTGGATATGAGGAAGAAATTCTTTACTCTGGAGTGGTGAGACCCTGGCACAGGGTGCCCAGAGAAGCTGTGGCTGCCCCATCCCTGAAAGTGTCTAAGACCAGGCTGGATGGGGCTCTGAGCAACCTTTGATAGTGGAAGGTGTGCCTGCCCTCGTTAGCGGGGTTGGAACAAGATGATCTTTAAGGTCCCTTCTAACCCAGGCCATTCTGAGATTCTATGAAGTAGATTATTTAGTCTATAAAAAGTTCTGATCAGCAGAAGCATCTATGAGTCTGTCCTCCCAGGGGAATCTTCATTATCATGGCCAGGCTAAAGGCTGCTGAATATGTGACCTGTACTGATGGTTTGGAAGGTGTGTCCAGCAGTGTATCAACTGCTACTCCTGAGCTTGGTTTGGCCATATGTGGGACCAGTGTGGGTCCATAATGTGGGTCCATGCTGACGACAGCTGGTTACACGTTCCCTTGGAACAGATCACTCTGAAAAAGCACTGTGCAAGCAGAATCCAGAAGAAGGAAATTCTGGGGACAAATCTGGTTCTTCTGCTGCAGCCATCCTACAATGGCAGCCTCATTAGCTGCAGGAAATTCAGAGAGAAACCACGTGACAGTGGACTGGATATGCTGACACTGATGAGGAGGGGCAAATCCTCTTCCACTGGGACAGAAAGAGCATCAGATGTTGAAGCAGGGGGTGACTGTCATGATTAGGAGGAAATGCTGAACAGCACAGGTGCACAGGCATCCTAAAGCAATCCCACTGCTCCAGGGCAAGCACTTGTCCTGTGGGATGATACTGAGGGAGCACACACTGGTGGCCTGCAGAGCCATCTCCTACACTCACATTCTTAAAAACTCAGAATAGCAGCCCCAGCCTTTTGAGGAATAACCACAATGGGCACAATGGGAGAAAAAAGCAATCTTATCTGCTCATTGCCATGAAACCACCCAGAGGCAGACACGGAGCTCAGTGGTGGGCCCGCAGAGACTATTGCACATTGGTAACTGGAAGATGTCAGCCACAAGCAGCTGTGACAGCTTTTTGGGAAGCCAAGTGGTAAATTGATGGCATGTAGTGACACAGATCCAGTTCAGCCTCAAAACATCTCGACTGGGGGCACGAGGAGAGCGAGCCACATGCTGCTGTCAGCTGTGCCACCGCGTGTGACAGCTGGGGACCCCAGGCTTTGCCGAGCTGTCAGCCATCTGGCAAATGAGGTACAGAACCATTCATCTGCATTCCCACAACAATCCTCTCCGGGTAACGCAAGCATGGGGCCATGTCAGCACTCACCAGACTTTGCTACACTTCTCTCCAGCAAAAGCAAAACCTGCACACACATCCCACGTGCACCTGCTCAGTCACCAGCAGGATGCTCTTGGCATGGCAAGGTCCTGCCAGCTTGGCTTGTCTGAGCTGCCTTGCTGGAGCTGGACACAGCCCTGGGCTCTTGCCTTCTGCACAGAGTATTTTCTCTGATGTCTTAGGGGGGTTAACAGCCATAAAAACAGGGCTAAACTTCAAGGGATTTGGTTCTGGGTTAAAGGAGGACTTGAATTTGGCACTGAAGCAATTGAGGGGACCCCCCTCCACCCCTCAATTCCCCTTGTTGGAAGCTGATGTGATTGCCATCTTTGATTTTTGTTTTCAAGAGTTAACAAAACCAGCAAACCCTGATCTTCCCCCAGGGCTGAGCTACAGAAACTGGCTGGGATGAAGCACTTCAAATTCCAGACAGACACTGTAATAAAATGTGGAAATTGGATGGAAATTATTTACTACATTTAAGATACCACATTATTTACTGGTACTGCAGTTTGATAATCACAGCAATAATTTTCAAATTACCTTTGCTCAGCATTCACTTTTATGAGTACTGAAATGCTTCTTAATGTTCTTAAGTAGAGAATTCTTAAGCAGAGAGGATTTCTAACACTTGTCCCATGCTCCTAAATTGAAACAACTTGCAAATGACTACAGAGGCCCAATGAAGTGAAGACTGACTTTCAGGGGCACAAATGGCAGTGAAACATTATTTCCTTACAGACAACAGCAAATTCAAGTAATGATTTGTTGCAGACCACATGGGAACATAAAACACTACGTTAAATTCATGGCTCTCAATTCCTGGTTAGTGCGGGAAAACAAACAAAAAGCCACTAAACCAACTTTCTTCTCCTACAGAGGCTGGCTGTGTGTTTCTGAAGAGCACACAAGTCCCTGAAGCCAGTAGAATTGAGATGATAATCTGCACCTGATAAGATGCACCCTGCAACACCTGTTCAGTATTGACTTGCTCAGGCGTAATGGTTGGCTGGGACACATGGTAAACCTGGACATCAGATACCTACTGGGAGGAGGTGGAAGATCAGAAATAGGATCTGGGAGCCAGTATCTTGCCATGCTACATATCCAGGCAGGCAGGATTGTAAAGTTGACTATGAACAGGAAACTTTCCTCTCCCTTGAAATCAATTATCCATTAACAAATTAACCAGAACAAAAGGACAAGATAGGTCTGAGTACTTCAGAATAAACACAGCAAGGCAAGACATGCTGAGTCTCACAACTTCTAAGACATGCTCAGGGAGAACAATCTCCCAGAAGCTATCCTCCATCAAAACGATCTGACTCAATATGAGGAGACACTGAACATAATTATTACATGATGGTCATCTTTCAGTTGTGCTTTCCTGATGTCTGCACCCTTGGATAAAGGCAGACATGGATTACTTAACTGTGTGATGATGCACACAGTGTGTATTTTTGTCCAGAGCCATCTATAAACAAAAACACATTTATATGCTTATTATGTATAATGCAAGAAGAAATAAAAAAGCAAACCCAAAGCAATGAGTCACTTCCCTGAAAGCAATTTGCTTAATCACGTGCGTGGTCATGCTGAGTGATGCTGCTGTGAGCATGTGGACACATCTTCAGTTTGGTTTTCTCAATGACTAAAAAAGAAATGTCTGTGAAATACTCATCCACATCAGCAATTCAATGTGTTGTCTCATTCCCGTGCTTTTGCTAATTAAGGATGTTGTTCCTGATAGGCCAGGGCAGCAGGTAGCAGTGAGATATGAACAGTGCTCTGCTCTGTGCCACGCAACCAGCACGGAGGAGCAGAGCAGGAAAAGCCTGGAGTGAACACAAAGCTGCTCATGAGCTTTCTGAGGTGCCTTCTGAACTCCCAGTCACTGGAAGTGATCAGCCCTTTTACACCTCTCTGCATTGCAACTTTGGCTGCTGTCACACGAAGATGGAATTTCTCTCACCTAAAGCACCAGCTGTCTGGGCCAGTTCTGCCTTTCAGGGTGATGGGGGAGAGATCCTCAGCTCATATCTACTCACAACCACTTGCAAGAGCCACAGAAGCTTGCAGGTACTAAGTTCTCCTAAGGATTAAGCAGTCAGCAGAGGCAGTGTGTCATCATAAAATATAAATTAGCATCATCATAACATATAAGCTAGCACAATTTTATGGTAGCACTCTTACTCCAGGATTACCATCCTTATTCTCACTGCAAAGCCATATTTACTGCCTGTGGTCCCTACCCCATGAACCTCTTGGTCTGCAGCATCCTCTGGGGGCTGTGCACCCAACACCTCATCAGACAAATGCTGGGTGATCTACTCCATAACTCTGTCCTTCCTTCCTACTCTGGGAAAGCAGTGATGCTTTCAGCAACACAAACCAGCTGGGTGTAACCAAGTCCAAAATTACTCATGGATTTCAAATTCATCACCTGTATTTTCTTGACCCTGTGTGTTTCACAGGAGGTTTATTCCTCAACCAGACAACTCTTTGCAGAATTACAATGCGGGCTTTTGCTCACAGGACAGAGTAGATATTTGTATTTTGCAATCTGCATTTATTTGACAAACTCACAGTGAGAGATTCTGTTGTACTATAACCACAGATTGTCTTATTTACAGAGTAAAACTACCCATTAGTCTAGTGAGACAACTAGGCAAACACTATTAATTATCAAGTGTGTAAACAAAATAGGTCTGCATCAGCATTCACAAAGCTGAACCTTTCCACCACAGGGAAGCCTTCGCCTTTTGTCTGCTTCTCGTGGGTTTGCTCTCCAGGAGGTGAGGTTCAAACAGCCCACAAGGTGCCCTTCTTGCCATCACCCCACTACTGTAAAAACTGCTCCCGTTTTCATAAGGGACACTGGGAAAGACTGTGAATCAAATCTAAACACAGAGGACCTGTGGAGAGATATTGAGATGTTTAATCATGTTCTGCACACACTGAGCTCCCCTCTTAGGCGGGATGTTTTCTTCTGGTCCCTGACAACACAGACTGCCAAGAGATCAAGCTCTCGCATATGGATCCAGCTCTCACAAGTCCATCACACATTAGTGCTTCTTGTAATGCTCAAGGCTAGTTTTTCAGTTGATTCAGCTGATTTTTTGAGATCATAGGAATGCCTGATCCCATGTGGAGTACTCAGTAACCCCAAAAATCCTGTCAAGAAGAATAAAGTGCATGGAGGACCTGTGCTGGTAAACCATGGCCCTCCAGAACCCAGAACAAAGCAAAGAGCAAGCTCTGCTGAGAATTCATATCCTTGCAGAAAATACCTTATTGAGGTTTCCCAGAGCCACTGTGTCTTTGTGAACATGCATCCTCCCTTTAAAGATTTCATCCCAAACCATGAGCCAGCAATCCTAAAGAAGCTGTAATTCTTTTTTAACACTCATAAGGATCCATAAAATCCATCTAGTCTCTTGGTTTTTCCCTGATACAGACTTTTTTTTCAAGAATCAGCTTTCAAATAGTGGAAGCACCATGTTTTGGAGGGCTGATCAGCCCAGTCCAATTTTGGTGCCTCCTGAGGCCTTCCTGCTTCCTGAAGGATCTCCTCTGTCTATCTGAATTTTGTGTTTGATGAAAATGCTCTTCAGCCTCCAAGTCTGAAAAGTGCAGGCTTCAAACACACCTGGTTTTATTCTGGGTAAGATCACATGCAATAGGTTTGCATTGCTCCATGTGGGATTTGCTGATCTGCTGGGATCAGAACTGGAGCGAGTGCTCATCCATGCAACACCGCCCATGAAATACCTTGAATGGAGAACCCAGACAAGAGCAAAGCTTCCTAAGGGAGTTTTCCCCCCTTGCTTGCAGGGGCCATGGGTACTTCCTTCTGTACCCATAAATTCCTGGCATACCTGTATTTACCTGCTACAGTAAAGAAATACAGGAGTGCTCAATCTGCACTTTAGCCCTGAGGCATCTGCAAGACGAAACTGGCTCTGGCTTGTTCAGCTCTAATTCCAGGAAAACAATTAAATCAAGCCCTGAACCACACACAGGATGACAACAGATGTGCTTTACCTGCCTTTGATAAATATTTGGTCAAAAAAACCTGTCATGGGTGGGAACACAGATTCTAGGTTGCAGCCCTCCGTGCACCTGCCTTTTGCTCTGCTCTTCTCCCTTTCCTTGACAGTTCCTTGCTCCAATGCTTTTTCATGAGGGATACAAATGGAAGCAACCCCCACAATAGAAACCAAAAGAGTTCAGGCCAAAACACAAACAAGACTGGCATAACAAGACTTATTTTTACAGCCCCACCGCAAACCAGTAAATTTGTGTTTTTAAAGTGTGTATCTGCCTTAACAACTGCCTTAACATGCAGCTGAAATAGGATGCAATTTATCTTTGGGTTTGGGCTTTTTCCTTTTCCTTAATATGCCAGGAGCTCACCTGGATTAGGCACCAAACTCAGAGTGAATTTATGCAGAGGGAGAAGCACACAGAGAATCACCTACTGAATCTCTGCACTGACTTTGGGCACTCACCTTGGGCATACTTCTCTGTGTTTCCTTCTGGCTGGTTTGGGGAGTTTCTTGCTTAACTGGCTGCTTTCTCAGAATCTCATTTTCCAGTGTCCATGTGCTGCAGTGCATAAACCCATTTATAGGTGCTGTCCCACAGAGTTTGTAAAGCACACAGAAAAATTTGACAAATTCCATGTTCACAGCTTCACTTTTTCTAACATTTGAAACAGTAATAGAGAAATGGAGGGTCTGTGAATATGAACAGGCAGCATAAATTCCTTCTTTAGCTGAAAGACTGCAGTCACCATGAGATTGGTTTAATAAATCCTTAGTCATGCAGCTTCCATCCCTCAGCTCTGATGCAGTAAAAAATTTAAGGAATTATTAGTTTATCACTGTGACCTCTGCATTGAGACTGCTGCTTAATGATGCAGTTCCCCAGGTTCAGTTAAAGCCATTTTCTTGCTGTAAAATTCCCATGTTGCATTTGAAGCATTTCCCTCTGATACATTAAGAGCTTTTATAGCTGGCAGGTGACAGCTGAGGTGAGATCAATAAACACAGGGCCACTCTACCCATTCCAGCCTTGAGCTCCTTGCTAAAGACAACCTGCAAACGGGAAGGATGCTGAGTGTTTTCACTTTAGTTTCTCTTCTGATGTAAAAGCAGATCTGAAATAGGTTGACATTAGAAATAGCGAGGCTTGTTTTCAGTTCCTTACTGGAGATTTCTTTTGGAACAAATTCTACTTCTTTTTGAAGGGGTTTTTAAGTCTTCTTGGGGTGAAACTGAGGGTATTTGACTGTGGTTGCTTAACACTCAGACAATAAAAAAGATCAGAAATGTAAAGTATATGGAAGGGAGTGCAGAATTAAGAGTTCTAGGAATACAATTTAAGGAAAGTTAAATGTAGGGTTATATATACTTTTAATAAGTGTAATGAAAAGCAGAAGTGTCATGTAGGGAAAAACAACCTATTGCCTATCTAGTATTCTTTAAAATTAGATAAAGGAATAAATTTCTGGAGCAAAATCCCCAATCAATAAGGGAATACTCAAAAGGATTACAAAATGTCAAGAGAGAGTATAAAAGCAAGAAATGGAAAGTACATATGAGACCATAGAAGAGTTAGTACTGCCTTGGTCGTACAAGCTCCTGTCCTACCAACCTTAAAATTACAGTCCTGTTGTTTTGCACAATTACACAGTAACTACCTCAAACACAGTAACAAGTTGGAGAACAGCAAATCATTTAAAATCTCTCCCCATAAAGACAGGCCATGTGATAAACTGCAGTTCCTCAGCTGTGCGAGGAGCTCAACATATTTAAGCAAGAGTATTTAGAATTGCTACTGTACTTCCACTTGCAAAGGCTTCACAAATATTTGGGCATAAATAATCCTGCCAGTCGGGTGCTTTTTGGCACAAGCTGGAGGTTATCAGTCACTTCCACTGGTGTGAGAGGAACACTCACCTGTACTGTACCCTCATGAGCAATTCTGGTAGCCAGAAGGGTGGCAACATCCACAAGGGATGACACAAAGCAGAATTTTCAAGTCCTTTTTTCTTCTTTTTGTAATGCAGATCTGCTCCTGGCCTTCCCTTTGAGAGACAAGTAGATATTGTTACTCCTAATGGCAATAACACTCCAGTCTCAGATCATCTTTTGGAATATCACTGCATCCAGAAAAATTTCCAGCCTGTTCCCTTTCCTATTAAAGCTATTGACAAGGTAAATGATGATTTACTGATGCTGTGTTTCTGCAGCACAGAATTTTTAGCAGCAATAAATCTCTGTTCAGACAGATGATGTAATAATCTGAGCTTTCTACAAATGACTTAATGTTTCTTTACAAATGACTTAATGTTTCTTTACAAATGACTTAATGTTTCTTGGTGGTTCCTAGAACAGTTCATATTTCCTAACTGAATGAAGGAATACATGACGTAGTTTCAGTAAAGGGTTAGATTTTTAATTTTATTTTATTGTCTTTCCTGTCTGGGATGGTAAATTGGTCCAGTTGATCATAAAAAAAGATGTGCTATTTCTCAGCCTTTTCCATCTGTGAATTTTTAGGTACTTTGTGACTCATACAATAAGGCCAAATGGAGAAATACATAAACCAAAGGGCCACCTCTGAATCCACACACTCCACCCTTCTTAAGGAGTGTGAGTCAAACTTCATTCCACCAGCACTGGGATTTCGATAGACACTTTTTTCTGTAAAGGCTGATTCCTTCAAATATACATGAATACACACACATTCTAAAAAGGAGATGGTCCCTTAGCACAGCTTCTGAGAACACCTGCTAATTTCCTTAATGCTGGTCATGTTTCTTCCCACGGTCACGTAAAGTTTTAAAAAGTTCCTTTCGTTGTGTGTTTATAGGACTGGCATTGAGTACCAGATAAATCACCTTCTGTTGGCAAGATTACATAAAAATCACCAACATCTTATGGTATTTCTAATTCCCTTCATTTCAAGCACCTTAGTTCAACAAGACCTGCAATTCAGCTTGCTCTTTCTTCCTCTGGTCATTCTGCTAGTCAATTTTCCTTACAACACAGTCCTTCTCTGTATTTTTAATTAAAATATCATCATTAGAATGCACACAGGAGAAGACAGGTGAACTGTTAACAGGGTCCTTTCCGCTCTGAAGAACAACTGGAAGAAGAGATATTGTGGTGATAAAACCCATAAATGAGGGAGAAGAGGCAATGTGTAAGGGAAGCTCTGTCACTAAAGCCATAACCTCACTCGTGCACAGAAGTCAGGGAGGCTTCATCCCACAGGTGATGCCAGAAGGGAACAACCTCGCTGCAGGAATAGGAAGGCAGAGGTGTCAATGGATCAGAAAAGCAGCATCCCTTGAGTTTAACAGTGTAGGACTGAAATTCAGCTGTGAACTGGAACTGGGTAAGTGCTGCCATATTCTGTCATTGACAATTACGTGGATGGTGCTTGCTTCTCTGAATACTATACCTGAAAAGATCTTATTTTGGCATTAATCAGGAGTTTTGCTGAAGAGAGTGTTTTGAAGAGAGCTTAAAAAACTGGATTGAGAGTTTTAGTGCCTGTTTTAAATATTGCAATGGCTTGAACTTTTGTCGATCGCTCACATTTGGGAGCTGTCTCTCTAAGGACTCCCTTTCCTGGCAGATCCCCAAACTAGTTCAGAGGTGTCACTTTGAAAAGGGTGTGATGAAATTTTCACAAGCAAAGGCGTGTAGTCCTGGCTGAAATTTTTAATTGAGATGCATTTGTTGGTTTTACTCCTGATTGCCTCACTGATGTTACCACACACCTCAGAGCAGCATTACAGGCAACAGCAGCAGAAATACATCACCTGCTTCATGCCATTGCAGCCATCCAGTCTCTGGGAACCTCTCCTGCTCACAGCTGATGTAATTTTACAAATAACATGTTAATCTTGCAGATCTCCAGCTATTTGCCCTGTTTTATCAGTGCTTGTATCTATCTGTTCCATGAGGTAAGTCCATGCCTGGAGAAGATATGGCAGCTCTGCAGTTACTGTACAAGAAGTGACTTGCCACTGCTCCACAAGGAACTGGGACATTTGGCCACTTGCTCTGGCTTACAGAAGGCATTGCCTGGTGCTTTAGACAGAAGAGGAAGAAATTGCAGCAATTTAAAACAAAACCAGGAAGTTTTACCATTAGATAAGTCAAAATTGCTGGAGCAGATGTGGTAACTCTTGAAGCATGAAGCAGCTTTATCAGAAGGTTACTTATGAATTATTCCTTGGTGAATGTTCTATTTTTCAAGAGTTCTTAAGTGACTTTTTTTTGCAATTCTACTCGATTCAAAATAGTTCTGGGACAGGGGAATGGCACAATTGGACAGGGTAATAACACAATGGCATAAGCTCTACCTTCTTGGGTTTAATTGTGCTACATCATGATATTTTCAAAAGTCCAGCTAGTGAAATGTGATTTTTACTGGCAACAGAAGTAGCTTTTCATCTTTTTACCAAATCAAGAATAGTAAAGAAATCTTGGACCAGGCTGCAGACAATTATTTTTAATGTTGTGATAGTTTGTTCTTTGACAGGATTAGCTCTGTTCACCTAGCTGGTAGACTATGAATTGCATGCAAAATACAGCACGTGAACTTGAAATCAAATCAAGAATGGATATAAAAGAGCAAGCTCCAAAAAGCACAAATCTAGTGATCACTTGGCTAAAATTAATGGTGTGGCTTAGTCTGACAAGCCAGAACAGTAGAAGCATAAAAAAACCTGCTGGAAATAGATTTTTTCTTGAGTGAGGGGAAAGCAGAGGTGTCTGCAGTGTTCAGTTTCACCAATATTTTGTAGAGGACTGTAAGGAATTACTTTAACATTATTTTAATAAAATAGGTCCTTGCAGAGAGGGGAGGAACAAGCAGAACACTCTGATTAGCATCTCTTGTGATAAAACTTCTATTACTGCACCTGAACTTAGTGTGGAGAGCCACAGCTTTGGATTTTGCCCAAAGCACCCCAAACCTCAGGGTGCAGAAGTGTTCAGTGAAGTCCACTTGCACAAAATGTTTTGCCTAAATACCTAAAAGTATGTTTTGTGCCTGTTTTGGCAGCAACTGATGTTGTCGAACAAAAAATCATCTAAAAAAGCAAAATCAGATGAGACTGGATGAGAGCAAAACTCAGGGGCAGCCTAAGAAACACATTGACAGTAGTTCAGTGCCAGCATGCCATTGCCAGAAAACCTCTAATGGTCAATAAAAGGCAATAAAAGGCCTGACTAAATCTATGCAACATTCAGTGTGCCATCAAGAGCTCTAAACTCAGGCTCCAGTACAACTTCTAGGGGGAAAAAAGATCTCTCAGCCAGACGGTTTGACAGGCATACGTTGCACCAGTCCTAGAGCTCTCCAGAAAGCTTCCAGGTGATCACAGAAGCTGAGAGCAGTGTGATTCTTACAGGATCCATAGGAATACATGGGAAAAAGGAGTTTTCAGATATGCTCAAGGCTATTAGAGATTACAGCCAATGCCCCTTTCAGGGAATAGTGAAGAAGCAACACCTCTTGATGGTCACTGCTGATAGGTGATTATCAGCTGCAGAAGCAACTCACAGTCCCAGCTATGAGGTTTAAATGTTTACCAGTTGATTAATAGGTTTGTAATATAGAATACAAATGCCTCAAAATGAAAAGGAGGCATTTGAACCCAAAGAAAAACAAATGTTGCTGGATCTCCTTATTCTACTCTCCTCCCTCTGACTGATGCCCTTTGGCCTCACTGGGTGTGCTCCTCCTGCAAACAGCCACAGGATAAGCAAACACTACTTGTGTAGTGCCAGTTACAAAGAGGATCACATAGTGGTTTTGGCATCCTGTAAAGTAGCATAATTATTTAAAAACGACAAATTTAAAAGAAAACAAAACTGCTTGGAGAGGAGCTACAAAAATATCAAGCCAAAGAAGAGCCAAATTCTCCTCAGCACTGTAAGATGATATATGAAGATGTGGAGGCCACAAACTGTTCTGGGTAGTCCAGATTGGACATTAGGATATGTTTTTGGTGGCAGGATAGAAAAACACTGCAGTAGGTGTCCTTGGAGGCTTTCAGGACCCTGCCAGACAAGACAACTCATTGTAGAGTTGGTGGCAGCCCCAGTTCAAGTGGGTGTCTGGACATAATGATTTGCAGAGTCCCTGCCAGCCAGTGTTGCTGTGCTCCAGGTTCACAGGCACAGACAGATCTGGAAGGGAATTTAGAGAGTAATTTCATTTATGCTAGGAGGTAAACATGTGATGTGGCGGTATTTCTGCCATTTGTCATGTTATTATCTTGTTGGTGTACACTTCCAGATCTCACTTACTGCAACAAACATTTATGAAAAGTGAGTTAAGATAGTATTTTCCCTCTTCAAATATTTGACCAGTTGTTCACTTCTGAAATACTTTCTTCTGATGAGGAATTTCTCCATCTTCTCTGAAGAATTTGGCTGCTGTTAGCTTTTGTCACATTTTTCCTCTCCATATTCACTGCCATGATGTTTTCTTAGTAGCCAAAACTTAGGGTGCAGAAATAAAGGTTTCAGTTGTGATTTTACAGTTGCTCCGTGGGTCAGTCCCCCACCTCTATATGGAAAAGAATCACAGACTGGTTTGGGTTGGAAGGGGCCTTAGAGACCATCTCATTCCACCCCCTGCCAGGGGCAGGGACACCTTTCACTAGCCCAGGGTGCTCAGAGCCCCATCCAGCCTGGCCTTGGATGCTGCCAGGGATGGGGCAGCCACAGCTTCCCCAGAAGAAGAAGGACAGGAGTCTCATTAAAGAGTAGAGATCCCTAGTTAGTTCAGCTGATGAAAAACTTCCAGCTAGTGGAAGAACTCTAATATATGCAATCTCTTTGGAAATAGCCTTGGAGCTATGTTTTTTACTAAGGAATGCTGCCGTCCCAGGGAGACAGGAGACTAGTTAAATCCTAGAAACCTAAGAGAGTTTTTGCCCATGCTTACACCTTTTTGTATGCACTCCCTATAATCAGACTGTTTGCTCTAACCCTCACCAAACCAGGCCATATATTTGACTGCTTCTTGTCCTTCCATAGCTACTCCCTTTGGTCAGTAATCCTTCTGAGTACACTGATTTTTTTCCACAGTTTTGAGTTAACTCAGGTGGTCAAGCTGTGGTCATGCACGGCTAATTACAGTGGAAGGAGAAAAATGAGTACATTGATTAACATTCTGTTCCTTTGGAGAGACTGAGAAATGGCTTTGGCAGCTCCAGCTCCACCGACACCCTGCTGGCAGCTTATTGCCCGTGCTTCTGAATCGCAGTAATTTCTGAAAAACCTGGCAGATCCTTGACTGTTAACTGGGAGGGTAAGAACAGAGTTCCGGGGATTTGATGTTTGATGCAGTTTTAAAAAGCTTTTCTTCCCTGGGCCCCCTGTGGTCTTTCTCCACAGCAGGCTCGAGCACTGCAGGCTTAATTACTCGCTCTGCTTCCACTGGTGCACAGAGCTCTGTGCTCCTGAGGGCTCCGGAAGAACTCCATCCAACAGGACAGTCAGAGAGATCCAGCATTACACAACTGGTCCAACTGGTCCTGTGTCATGTGCCCAAGCTGACTGCTCTACCTCTCTGTGACATTGGACCCATTCTGCACCGAAGGCTCTGGAATCAGTCCATGGGAACCAGGAGACCTTTCATTGGCTTAAATTAAGACCTTAAACATACATTTTTTTTCTTTAGGGTTCTGCCTCATTTTTATCAGACCCAACTGTTTTCTTCATGCTGTGACAATTAATTGGATTATTTTCATTTAAAGATCCAAGCCCACAAGATAAGTGGAATGGAACGGAATTGTTTTCCTTTCCCTGCTCTCCCTCATTAGCAGTCTAAACAAGTGTGAGGCTGCATTAAGTTTGTAGCTATTTTGTTAGCTTGAAATCACTTTCTTCTCTTCTGCAGATGGAGACTGTGCTTAGATCATTATATTCCAGGGTGCAGTTGTGGTATATTAAAAGTGAAAAGGCTAGTTACGGAATTTATGCTTGCAATTACCTTGGTGGTGAAAAAGGACGGCAACAAAAGTAAGTTTCACAAAGAAAAGGAGCGAAAAGGAAATTACAGTATGTTTACATATATGAGAAGTGGCATAAACAGCTGCCTGAACAAATCTCTAGGCTAAAATGGGCAGATGTTGGCATCACTGCAAGCTCTCCCTGCAACACAGGTGAGCCTCCAAAATGTCATCCCATTTAGTAGGTTTGTCTTCACAGGGTGATTGTCTCAATTTCACACGGGCTTGACCTACAAATGCAATGGTTGACCAGTTCGTCTCCTTAGTAACCTTTGAAAACTCTTGCTGGAATGCCAAAGCTGTTGTGAAGCTGTCAGAGCTGTTCGTGCTTCATCTGGAAACCTTCAGAGGGTCACTCTTGGGATGAATGGGAGAAGGTACTTGTTCTTTATTGACATTAAAACTTCAGAATGCAAGAGATTTTGCTGGGTTAGGCCAGTACACTCGACATCTTTGTGTGCCAGTTCAATGACAGACTGTGCGTGGATGTGTTTGTAAGTAGGACAGACAAATGGACAGGGATCCCATAAAATTTCTGTCAGCTGAGAACCGATTCTTGATAGCTTATCAAGACTTCACCAGCAAAACAATTAATCTCCAAAAAAACGGGTTAATTTTCTGTATATATATAGTGAGTGTGTGAGACATGGAGAAACTGGCTCTTAAACCCCCACTTCAAATGACAATTACACTTTGATTTTGAAGTGTTTTGCCTCCTGCTTCACATTAGGTGCTAAAGGTAGCTGAACCAATTTGCAAAGCCAGCTCATTTCAGAACTGACCTTTGCCAAACTGAGAACTACCATTTTTTTATCCCTGAAGATTTTTCCTCCATTTCATTGATGTGTGAGATAAACCCAGACCTCAAGAGCTGACAGCTCTGGTTCTGTAAAGAGTTTTCTCTCTCTCTGTAGCAGAACCAAAGTTTACTGGTTGCTGTCTAGGTTGGAGAAATGTCCTTTCTGCAACTTTGTCACTGACCATCAGATTAGTATTAAAAATCTAGAACAGACTTCTCCTGTTAATAAAGAGCCAACAACATGGAAAATACCCCCTGTCCTGTTCAGTAAGAAGAACCAGTGATGAAAGGCCTCACAAGAGCATGCTTCACACACCCTGGAAACAGAGGAGAACCTCTGCCAGGTTGTCAGTGGTTGGGGAAATGTAGTAGGAACAGTCAGGTTCTGCTAAGCGGACTTAGGGAAGGCTCTAGGGAATGGAGCTGGAAGACAGTGAGTGAAAGGATTGGAAATGTAAATCAAGAACACAGCAGAGCAGGGGTTGCATCTCTGTGTGAGTGTCTAGGATGGAGTTTTTCAGGCTTTCAAGTATTCCATTGAATGGAGAGTTGTGGGGGAACAGGGCAGAAAAAAGTAAATAACCAAAGCACTTGCCTAAACCCTGGGATTTCATCACCATCATCTCCTTTTTTCCCAGATTCATGGTTCTGTGAATTTTGTGAAAGTTTAGGAGATGAGATCTGATTTAAGATTTTTGAGCCCTTAAGGATTTGCAGTGCTTCCCTAACCTTGGACTAGCTTAACTTTGGGTTAGAAAAACCTCCCAGGTTCTTTCTGGTGATCCCTTTACACTGTGTTTACTTCTTCCACCATGGAAACAGCGTCTCTCCTCTTGAGACCCCTTGAAATGACTTACTCTGGTTTTCTCAGGTTATCTCTGACCATTGCTCTGATCTCTTCCCTCACCAAACTCTCCTCCCTTCCATGCAGCTCCTCNGTAACCTGGTTTTCTCTCAGAGGATATATTGCTAGATTTTGGCCAAACCGGCACAGAGGTACATCTGGATCATGTTAGCAATGGAGTGCCTGAACATGACCACAAGCTTATGGTCTAAGCTTGTATCAGTCCTTTTTGCACAAACCTTTCATGGTTCCAGAAGTGCTTCTTCACAGCTCCACTGAGATTTATCCCATTTCCTTGTAATCCATCCTCTTACCTCCCATACATTGAGCTCTGGAACTACAAGTTTTGACTCTCCTACAACTGACCATCAATCCATGAGACATCAAGAGGGAGAGCTTGTCACTCCAGCCCCACTCTGTGGGACCAGAGCCACGACTGTGCCCTGTGACTGAAGTGTGGTGTTCTGAGTTACATCATGAGACACAGCAGCTCCAATCCCAGTCAGGTTGGTCAGTCTCTGTGCCTCCTGTGCCCGTTTTGCTGTCCTTGGTTCTCCTGTGTCATCTACACTGTGCTGTGATGCCAGTCAGCCCTTCCAAGCAAGAACATCCTTTCCTTAGGCTCTTCCAGAAGCTGTGTTCACTGGGATAGCTCCTGGGACTTCAGTATCAGGCCCAAAAATAGATGCATTAGGGTTGAAAAACAGGGAACAGAATGTAACAGCAAGTTGCATCATTTTGTTTACATCTTGTTCCAGTTTCTTTTTTTCCCTAATTTATTTTGAGAGCTTTATGTCAGACAGAAAAGCTGCACTTGATCACCATATAGGAAGCAAACGTTGAGTAAGAAGACAGACTGTGTGGTTAAGCTTGCAACATTACAGTGATCTCCCAGGTCTTGGGATAATGTGAAAAAACCCAATGGATTTAGCAAAGAATCTGCAGAGAATCTTTGCTAAGAAGAAAAAAGCATATGATCACTGCTGAAGCAGTGGAAGACCAGATCAAATGTATTGGCTAAGAATAAGAGGTCTGGAAAACATGAGTATTTTTGTTTATTATTTCATATCCCTGGGATTGACTGGGAAAATTGTCCCCTTCATTTTTCTCTGGAATTTTAAAGAAAGGACAATGCTGACTATGCTAACTGACGAATAATATTGAGGTTCCTTAATTAAAAATAGTTATTGTTAGTTAGTGAATGTGTTAACTTTTTTGTTCCAGACTCTCCATGTTTCTTTGTTTGTGGAAAAAGATCATGTACTAAATATGTCTCTTGCAAGTCCACCAAGGATTTTCTCCAAGGAGAATCCAGGAATAATATTTTAAGGGATGACGTTGTTTAAGCGAACTCAGCTATAAATATTTTAATTGCTTACAAAATGAATTGAATTTGTCACATCCTTAACTCCTGCACGAGGAATTTGGTATCTGTGTGCCAGGAAGAACTATACTGTGGATTCCAAACTGCCTGCAAAAGTCACAGCCAAGCCAGAAATTCATGCTAAAAAAATAATACTACTTACATAGGAAAGAAGTCATTTCAATGGTATTGAAAACTGGCGAAATGCTGGTTTTGGAAGGGCTGCTGGGAGTTGCTAAGATGTTCAGGATATGAGTTGACAGTCTGTAAAGTGACTATAACAATTTCCTTGATTTTGTAGAGCTGAATGAGTTGCTTTGTTCCTTAGACTACACACATGGAAATACAAATGATTTCCCTGTGACATAGATGCTATTAATATAAAGAAGTTATCTGGGCTTTCAGGAAAGTATAAACTTTCTCAGAAAGGGTGTGGATATAGAACAGTCTGTGGTTGCCTGTATGGAACAGAGCTAGACTGTTTCAAATACCCTCAAAGGGCACCTCGTTTTTAAAATTGAACTAATATTACTTAGTTGTTGACATAATTTAATTTTTTCCTATTTTTAAGAGACATAGCAAATGATCTGTTCTACCTCTAGATTAAGAGGTGAGTCAAAAATTATATACCCCTGGTTAAATTCATGTTTTGTCCATACTTTGAAAGGTGAAATTCTGGTTTCTTTACTTCCAAAAATGTGAAAGAAATTGCTACATGGCAACATGAGTGATGAGAGTATGGAATGGCTTCCAGGCTAGGAATAAAGAAAACTGAGAAGGAACAAGTTATAAAAAAAGGAGTAGCACTGCCAGGATGGACATGGATTGACAGTTCACCGTCTGTGCTGGTAACAAAATCAGGATCTACACCAAGATGCTCTCAGAAGAAGGTTCAGGACAAGCCAAGGGAGGAGAATTTCACACACCAGGCTGTCCCATGTGCTGGGAATACAAGATGTTTCCACGCTTTTAAAAGCAGACTGCACAAGCATTTGGAAGAGCAAACCCTTGGAGTTATTATTTAGACAGACTACAACAGGCTCAGGATAGGTGAAAGGTGAAAGGGTTTTAAAGGATTTTGAATTTTTTCTAGTCTTCCTTTTCCCTAGATGTCAGCCCATGATCACCAGGAAGACAGAAATGTGACTGAGACAGAGCCCAGCTCTGAACCAGTGCAGAGGTTCTGATGTCATTAGGTATTTTTAAATATTGATGATGATTTCCTAAAGATGGAGCATGGCAGGAAACAACTGGGTGAGCAAATCTTACTTCTATGAATGGTCTCACAGAAGTAAATCCAATGAATTTCTGAGTTGTCTCGTTCTTCAGGAGTTTGCAGACCCAAGATCTTAACTGTTTAATTCAACTGTGAAACGCTGCATGTGAAGTATGACCATATGTGCCTCCTTTTAAATTTGCAATCCACCTATTAAGAAATTACATTTTTGTCTATGCTGCAGCATTTTCTAAACATTTGATTCACTACTGTGCCCCATAGGAATCAAGCAACTAAAGATCTACAGTACACTCAGCAGGTGTGACATCTTATCAGAATTGTGTAACAGCACAATACTAAAGTGCCATAAAGCAGATTAAAGCATTCAGGTTTTTTTCCTGGCCTTCTACCTGTTAAATATGAAAAACATAGACTTCTGTTATTCAGACAAATCAGGGAGTTACAAGTAAAATTTGGATGACAAGTAATATCAACAGCAGCTAAAAAGGTCCTAATAAGCCAGGAGAAAATTTGTGGGAACGTTTCTGAATGGCTTGCACTATGCTTACCCAGCTCTGCATTATTTCCTGACCAATCTTACGTGTTCTGGAATTTTTCTGGCTTATTCTTAAGAAATGCACCTGGACTGTATTAGCAAAGCAGCAAGAAAGAAAGAAAGGAAAGTCAGGATTGACTCCTAAATGTTTGTTAAGTAGTTAGATGCAAACTACTTGTGAATTAAACATTTATAGGTTATTTCTGATGCTGAGAAGGAGCTTTCATGGTTAAAACCCCCTCTGAACCTTTCCAAGAGACATCTCCAGCATGACTCTGATACAGCAATTTGGATTTGTTACACCGATTGACTGCAAAGAAAGAAATGTCAAACCCTCACATAAATGTCCTTTCTCTGACAAGCTCTCCCTCTTTTGAACTACAATAACGAGGACAACATCGTTTTGCTTTGCCACAGACGTTCCCCTAAGTTTTTTGAAGGCTTCAGAGGCTCGGTGGAATTTGGGTAGAGGTATTTGGGCTTTTGTGTTTGCCTTTAATTGCTGCGCCCCAGGGTGGATCCTGCTGCTGCTGCTGCAGCCGGGGCCCTCGGAGCAGAGGGCGCAGGACCTTGGCTGCTTGTCCCAGCTTGCAGGACCGGGACAGCACACAGCCTGCAGAAGTTTGCATGTTCAGAGCAAAGATTTTGTTTCAAAATGTTTGTTTAACTCCTATGCCTGGCGGCTTAAAGAGCTGCTGCCCTTCTACCCAGTGAATAGGTGCTTATATTTCTGTATTACGGGCTAACTCCGGAAACACACAGAAATGGAAGTTTATTGGGATGTTGGCAATGGTTACACTGCGTCACAGTTTGGGTTAAAACCTTAGGTATTTCTGTCAGCTCTCCTTCAATAACAAACTTAATCTGCCTGCACAGACAGTGCAGGTTTGGTTCTGCCACGGTTCATTCCAGGATGAGCATTTGGTTGTAAGTTTCTTTAGGTTTGCAGACCTTCGAAGAATATGGACAAGCTCAACTATTCACATGAGGCATCAGCCCACTAACTTCAGCTGCAACAGTGGTGAACCCGTTAATCAGTCGTTTATAGCAGTGAGATAACCTTCTATGTGCAGCTTCTGTGTACAGCTCTGTTAAAGATATATATTTAAAATTAGAAAATTAAAATAAGCCATGTGTGTTTTGCGATGGAATGTCCGCTAACATAAATACTTTTACAGCCACATAAAAATAGAAACTTGAAATACTTAGTTTTTCCATAGGTCTGTTAAGCAACAGCCAGTGCTTTTATTAATCTATTGTTTTTCTTTTTAATTGCACTTTTATTTAGAAAAATTCACAATCCTGACTTATGATGAAAGTTAGATGGAATTATATGGAAAACTCGAAATGCAAACAGACGTGCCTCATTCCTCTAAAACAAGAGACTGGTTCTTTATGTGCCAGTAATTTTTGTAGTCTTAGGGAACCATTTGTTTCCCTTTCTCTCTTGAAAACAATTAAATAAATGAAAGTTTGCCCCACTTCCCCACTCACACATCCACATGCATGCACAGGACCGGCAAAACTCAGTACTTTTCCACTGGCACAACAGCCTTCCAGTGCTTGCCATCTGCTGTGCTGGCAGGACCCACCAGAGGAGCACCAGGAGCAAGGCAGGAACTGGAACGTCATGTTGTGAATATTCATTCCATTTTCATTGTCACAGCTGGGCCTCATCATCTCTCAGAGACTGACCTTGCCTCCCCCAACTTCACTGTGGCAGCTTTGGGGAGCAGACGGCGGTGAGGTACTGAAATCAAAGCTTACAACTTAAAACCACCCAAAATCTCCAGTCAAAACCAGTCCCCATTCCTGCTGGGGGGTGTCCATCACTCCCACTGACCACTGTTACTGACTGATTTTTAAGAACTTTTGCTCTGGGAAGAGTGCTTTAGTGAAACATCACTTTTCTAGATCTGTAACAAGTTTATTTTGAATTTATTTGTCGTAGAGTGTTTTTTCCCCTCTTGCTAATTCTGTTTCTGGGTTATGTGTCCGTGCTTCCAACACATGGTGAATGTGAGCGCACATTACCTCAGGTTTCAAACATGGAACCACAGTTCAGATGTCCCAAAGGACAGTCAGTCCCTTCAGGAAGCACTCCTGCACCTCATTCAAGTTAAAACATGCTAATTTTAGGCTTCTGTTATTTCAAACCTACCAAATCTAATGCTATCAAAACCTGGTCTCAGCAGGTAGGTTCACAGTATTCAGGGAGGTCCATGGTGAATTCCCTAGCTCTGCCGGCAGATCCTAAAATTGTAAGGTCTCTGGGCAAGAAATCTGCTTTAGTACACAGGGCTCTTAAGTTCCTTATGTCTGTACAAAGACTAATGAGGTAAAATAAATAAAATCTGTCTGTCAATTAAGTCCTCCTCATCAGCAACTGTCCTCAAGTCAAGTCATGACATCAAGACAAACTTTCCCTCGCTTCCACATGCTCCATGTTCCGATGGAAGCAGACGATTGTACTTTGTCAGTCCTCCAATGTGAGCTCACAGATTTGCCCTCTGCATAGCTGGATTTGTGTGAAATCTGTACCACTGCATCCTTGGGATAACAGCTTTCCCCATTAAGTGCTGCCATTTGTTTATGCTCAGGTAGTACTGAAACCACAGCAGGGTTTCACTGCTCTCCTGCCTGCGTTAACACCCTCAACCTTGTGCTTCGGCGGTGGGACAGGAGATAAATCATAGAACCACAGAATATCCTGAGTTGTAAGGGACCCACAAGGATCACAGTGGTCCAAACCCTTGCCCTGCACAGGACAGCTCCACGAATCAAAGCAAAAGGCCTGCCAATGCTCTGTTTCCACTTAATTCTGCTGTCTTCTGTTTGAGCACCTGCTGAGGCCAGTTTAACTCCTGCCTGTTAGACCCGTCACAAGCACGAGCCCTTCGGTGAGTCCTGACTGCCAGAGCTTGCTGAGTACCGAGGTTTACAACGGGCTGGAGAGCCGGGNCCATTAGCGCGGGGGCGGCGCCGCGCTCGGACCGGGCGGGAGGTGAGTCCTGAGGCGAGCCGGGTCCTGAGGGAAACCGGGCACTCTCCGCCCCGGCGCTGCCCGCAGAAACAGCCGTGGCACGCTGCCGCTGGAGACTGGGAATCTCCCCCTGCCTTCCCTCTTTCCTCCCCCCGCACCGTGAGGCAGCAGGAGCAGCCATCGCCGTGGAGGCTGTGGGAGCGCAGCCTCAGCCTCGGCTGCGGGGAGGATCGGGGGTGGCTCTGGGCTGCGGGGCAGTTCGCCCGCCTGCCCCTCGGGCGACTCGTCTCCCTGCCCCCGGGGTGACTCGTGACTCGTCCCGCAGCCCCTGGCGGGGCTCNGTTTGAGCACCTGCTGAGGCCAGTTTAACTCCTGCCTGTTAGACCCGTCACAAGCACGAGCCCTTCGGTGAGTCCTGACTGCCAGAGCTTGCTGAGTACCGAGGTTTACAACGGGCTGGAGAGCCGGGATCCTGGGATGCATTGGGAAGAGCATGGATTGCAGGTAGAGGGAGGTCATCCTACCCCTCTGCCCAGCCCTGGGAGGCACATCTGGAGTGCTGCGTCCAGCTCTGGGCTCCTCAGGACAGGAGGGACAGGGAGCTCCTGGAGCAGGGCCAGAGGAGGCTGCAGAGATGATTTAGGGCCTGGAGCATCCCTGACAGGGAAAGGCTGAGGGAGCTGGGGCTGTTCAGCCTGGAGAGGAGCCCCAGCTGAGAGGGGCCCTCATCCCTGTGTGTCCCTGTCTGCAGGGAGGGCTCCGAGCAGGGCCCAGGCTCTGCTCCGGGGGGTCCAGCAATGGCACCGGAAGAACGGGCAGGGACTGATCCCAGGAAATTCCACCTGGACAGGAGGCAGAACTTCTGTCCTGTGCAGTGACCGAGACTGGAAAGGATGGGGACNTGTCCCGCTGCCGCCGGCTGGGAAGCTGAGGTGCCCCGGGGGTGTCGGTGCGGGGACACAGGTGAGCCCGGCGAGGGGAGCGGGGCCGGGGCTGTGCGGGGACCCCGCCGGGAGGGTCACGGCTGGGCTGTACTCGTGCTACAGAACGTGGCTCTGGGCTTAAGGGTGTCCTGCCCTCTTTAGAAATAAATAAATAAAGGGACGAAATTATCTCCGTAATGCGCTTAGAAAAGCAAACAGAACCTTCACAAGTTTCCACTCGCGAGAGGAACAAATCCCAAACCTTCTGCTGAGCCGGAGGAGTTCGGGATTGGGGCCCCCGTGGTTTGGCTGTCCGGCTCGTGGTCTTGTGTCTTTAGACAATTCTCATTCACTCCGGTAAAAGTTAAATGCTAAGAGCAGAGGTCTCGCAGTTGTTTGGTTTTACTTGATCTGGAGCGCCTTGGGTTAGAATAGCAGAGTTCACACGCGTGCCTCCGCCGGTGTACCTGGCTTCCTCTTGCAAAATCCAGACTGGGAATAAATGAGCCTTGCTCTAGTCTCTGAATCAAAAGCAATGCCGAAGTCTGATTTTTTTTTTTTAAGTTTCCTGTAAGATATTTGGTGGGATGTACTGGTTTTACTTTTACCTTCTCTTTGGAGAGCAATGGGGTTATTGTTGACTGTAGATGTTGGGGTTTGTCAGGTGTGCTGATTCAGTGTTTTGATTACAGTTTGTAAAAGTCACTTGAAGCAGAGGAATCTTGTTTATGAGTGTTTATAACGCTAATAAATCTCGATAAGTTGTTGTGCCTGCTCCATAAAAGGTGCCTGAATATACACAGGAATCGAAAAATTGTTTTCATTCCTTGTCCTTTAGGAATGAATGAATGTCAGCTTTAATTTTACTCTGAAGAGTGAAAAGAAATAGTAGCCCACAGACTACTGTCCTGAGATGATCAGTGGGCACCTTCATTGACTGTGAGAAATCTGTTACTGTATCTAATAGAGTTGCTGCAGTTTTACCTTCTGTGCCATACGTAGACACTTTTTCCTGGTTTTGTTAAGAAATATCTTGGATGGGAAAAGTCAAATGTGCATAGCTCTGTGAACTCATTTGTTTTTCATAGTGTACATGGCATACTGTATGTTCAATTTAAGTAATTTTGTTTAACAGAGCTTAAAAGAATTCTAAACATTTATTCATTTATTTCTCAAACATTTCAGGGGAAGACAAATTCCAAGCCACTAGCTAAGCAGAATTCAGAAGCAGATATTTACAGAGGACAGGTATCATGCTTTATTTCTTTCTGCCATTTTTTTTTTGGTTTTTTTTTTCCAGAAAGTTAGTCTGTCTTAAACACAACCAGCAAACCCACATCTCATCTTTAACTTGCAGTGGACTTGCACCAGGCCTATGCTCTGGGTGAGGGAATGTTCCCAGGAGAACAGAAATTTTGGATTTCTGTCAGATGATCTCTTGTGGACCTGCTTGTGTAAGCTTTTTGGTGCTGACCTCGGAGGGTCTGATCCGCAGTGGAATCCCTGGTGGGACTCTCCTGGTGGGATTGGAATAATATGGGATGTCACACTGGAGTTCAGTGCATGCACAGTGCATGTGGCTGAGGTTTGCTTACCTATCATTTCTCAGGAGTTCCGTGTAGCCTCCCTTTGCTCATCTGTCTTTTTGTCCCTGAAGTTTGAATGGTGGGTAGGAGTTTCTTTAATCCTTTAGGTTCCTGCTGTAGTTTGGGATGGCTCTTGAATCCTGTAGTGACCACAAGGAGCTTAGTCACTGTCTGTGTCCTCTGTATCTGTCTAGGCAGTGGGTTTGTCTTGCTTTCGAAGCTTATCTTCTCCCTATAGATTCAGTTTTTGCTCAGCCCATGTTTATTCCAATAAAAATGTTGTTCTTCCACCAAGTTTAAGCTGAGCATTAGTGAAGCCAGTTGATAAACTTTGATATTTGTATTCCAGGAGATGCAGGGTAGACATAGAAATTGCAGTGAAAAGAATTGCTTCTCTGAATGCAGTATTCATCAGCATAAAGCCTGCTAAGCTGATATTATATGGTAAATGGTTTGCTTTTAGTCTCCCAGAAAGAGGCTTTGTGTCTTAGGGTAATGGCAGTTGACATAAATCAAACATACAATTGTCCACAAAATCATTTAATCTTCTCTTGTTGCTCATTTCAACATATAGCTGCACTTAGAGCAGTCCTGCCACTAGTGGTAATTGCATTGCTGTGGCTTGAAAATAGGGGTTTGATAAATAACTGGAGTCTAATTTTTGAGATAGGTTGGTGCAGAATTTTTCGAAGTTTGGTGATTAAATAACAGCTTTTGTTGTGCAAAAAATTGTTATACCAAGGGTAAGCCAATTTAATATTGTGGGGTAGGAACTCAGGGAGGAGTTACTTATTTCATTTTATGAATTTAAGTAGTGAACTGTATTTAAAGTGGCCAATTCCTGTCTTGAAGGCTCAGAAATTAGTTGTCAAATGCAGCAGAGCAGACTTTATGATTTGTTTGGTACAGAAAATCCCACAAGTCTGTATTTTAAAACTCCAGAGTAACTTCTGGCAATCCCACTGTTCCTCTATTTGCATGGGGAAGTAATAGAACATTTTTCTCTTAACAATATAAAACAAAGCAGGAAGTAGGGGAATAAATAAATTATTAAGAAGAACTCAGTTTCCTTGTCATAAATAATTTGATCAGTATGGGAAGCATTAAAATGGGCAGTTGTCATAGTTAATACTGCCTTACTTGTGAAATCAGGTAATCTTGTAAGGCATGCATTGGTATCTCATTAAATACTTTTTACAGATTAGCAAAGCAAAGGAAAATGGTGGATCAGGAAAGAGTATGAATCTTTATGCTTCAAATATTTGATTTTCTGATTTCTCAGTAATTTAGGTGTTGGATTCTGGTTTGAACTGTAGACTTGGAACTTAGTTTGTGTTGTATGCCTTTAATATTTATACCTACAAACTTGCAAATTAGTTAGGTGACACATGGTTTTGTGAGAGTTGCAACTGATCAGAACATGAAGAAAACAGATACCTAGAGTTTGGAAGACTACTTCTGTGGGATTTTGATTGTCTAAGGAACAGTTGTCATTATGTTTTTACTAGTAAAAGGAGCAATGGTTGGTTAAAATGGTAGCCTGGGTTTATGGGATTTCACAAGAGTGAGAATATCCTGAAGCAGTAAAAAGGTAATCAACTATTCACCTTTTAGTAACACGGAACAGCCAAGGTGAAATAACAGTTTGGTGTGTGCAGGTTGTGCAAACAGATGGAGTTTATCAAGGGTGACAGAGTGAATGGGAGGGAGGAAGTAAAGGGATAATTTGGATTTACATGGGAGAGGAAGAGTGTTTACTGTATTGCAACTTATATTAGCTATGTCTCTTATGTTCCAGAGTTTGAGCCTATGATCACTGACATGCTGTAGAGGAGCTCCAGTTGTAGCAAAGACCTTGGCATATTGGAGTGTGTTAAATTTCCTTCCACAGAAGGGGAAAGAAAAAACTTTTTTTTGTCTTTGACCAGATGAAAGGTTGTGAAAACCTTTTTCTGCTACGTGTAATAAAGAGAGCTGTTTACAATTCTGAGAGCACTGTGTGTAATGTCACATTAAGTACTGCATTTATAAAATGTGCCAAGGTATTTTAGAAATTAAATCTCCTGGTAGGAAGACAAACCCAGCCAACCATCTCCCAGACAAACACTTGGAAAACTTGAGTCAAGTGGGTGCCTTCCCAGAAGGTTGTACTTGGTGGAAGGCCCTTTTTGTGAGCCATTGTAATAGAATAATGAGTAATAATATGAGAAACACAGTTGTGCATCAATTGGCTGCACTTAAAATGGAGATATTGGGCCACACCAAGCCATAGGAGTTGCAAAGACACTCAGCTTCCATACACAGGAGTGTGTGGAAGGGGGAATAGTCATAACTCCCATTCCCATTACTGAGGGACGAGGAGGGGAATGAAAGTTACCACTTCTGTAAGTACCACTTCTGTAGACCCTGACTACCCTGAATGACTGCTGGAGGCAGAAACTGTTAACAAAGGAAAGGGGCTTGGCAGAAGCAGCTTGGCACAAGTGGGGAGCTGTGTGTGCTTAGGGGGCTCTCCTGGTGGCACAGGCTCCATGTCCCTGTCCCTGATGCAACAGAGAGTGAGACAGCTTCTCTGGCACACTTGTGCTGTGCCATGAACTTCCTCCAGGATCACTGAGAACCCCCCAAAGGACAGCTGGGGCCTCATCCTGCCAGGTCACTGCCACTGTGGAGACTCTTAAGTCTGTTCTGTGGGTAGAAAGTCTCACTGTTTTTATGACTTCACTAGTCAAAAAACCCCCTACTTACAGCTGAACTGATAGGTAAATTCCAAAGGATATTTCCTTGTCTGCGGGAGGGCTGTTATGTACAAACCAGCCAAGATATGGATGGCCTCACCACAGAACCTCCTTACCCTTGCTCGAAGCTGAACTTGGAATTAGATGTCTTAGATTTCCATGGATCACACCTGAGCACAGAGGAGGGCACAGGATGCAGGTGTCCCAGGATTGCACTTTATTTCCCAATGCAGAGCTGCCTCTTTGGCTGATTAGATAGATTTGAGCCAGACTCTGGAGAAGGCAGAGGCAGTTCACAGGCTTCAGTGTTCCATTCTTTCCCACAAAAACTGAGAAAAACCTTTCAGGAGAAATTCCCTTTTCCCAAATTAGCCCAGTAAAAATGGCAGACCTTAGACTGATGGCATCAGGTTCCTTTTGTCTTTTGTATATTGGAGAAGTATTTATTACAGACATTTCTTAAAATTTGTTTTAATTATTTTTTACAATGAACAATTGTGTAATGTGTTCCCTGCCCTTCCCTCTTGCTGGTGCCTTATAAGGGAGGTAACCAGAATGGCAGCCAAATATCAGCCTGATGATGAAAGAATTGTTCCACTTCAAATGTCACTAATTTTTAGCCTGCTGAGTCCTGTATGAAGAGGAAAGCTTATATTAGTAGCTCCCCAGACAAAAGCATTGCACTGCATTGTTTAAAGACAGTTGTTGTTTCTTGAAGTTAAAGATTCCTCTGTTCTGTGCTCTGCGGTGTTCGCAGAGCAGGAAAGGAGAACAAATTTAATCACAAGGTAAGGATTTAGTGGGAGTACCTGTTTCTTCAAACAGTAGCAACTGGATATGTAGAATGAAGCCTGTTTAACAGTAATTAAAAGTATGATTTAACAAGCTGTAAAACCTGGAACTATTAAGAGAATTTTGTGTTCTGCCTACGAGGTTCTCTGTGGGACACAGTCATTCAGCAATGAGAGCCATGGCTGGTACAGACAGGTAACAGGCAGCTGTTAAAGCACACTCCTGTTTAGTGGAGTAATGGCTGTTGGATATCAGACACTTTTGTAGCAAATACTCTTGGTGAGACTTAGCAAGGCAGTTTGAAAGGCTGGGAGAATTGGGATTGTTCAGCCTGGAGAAGAGAAGGCTCTGGGATGACCTCATTGTGGCCTTGCAGTGCCTGAAGGGAGCCCACAGGAAAGATGGAGAGAGACTCTTGACAAGGGGGAATGGCCTCACACTGACAGAGAGCAGATTTAGATTGGATATGAGGAAGAAATTGTTCCCTGTGAGGGTGGGGAGGCCCTGGCACAGGTTGCCCAGAGAAGCCGTGGCTGCCCCATCCCTGGAATTGTCCAAGGCCAGGTTGGATGGGGCTCTGAGCAAGCTGGGGTAGTGGAAGGTGTCCCTGCTCATGGCAGGGGGATGGAACTGAATGCTCCTTAAGGTCCCTTCCAACCCCAACCTGTCTGTCATTCCCTGAAGTAAGGTCACCTTGTGGTGCAGATCCTATAGTTGCATCTCTTGGAAGGCAGTCAAGTGCATCACAGCAAATTCCGACTTTCAAGATAAGGTGGAAGAAAGGAATTTTATAATTTCTGATGTTATTAACATGCATCTTTGTCACTGGATTTTGTTGGTTTTGTTTGTGCTTGGTTGGTTCCACTAAAGTGATAAAGAGTTCTGGTTGAAAAGGTGGGTGGCTGTTCTTTCACAGGCTTGCTGAATTTCACTTGTGTAAATCAAAAGTTTTGTTGTGCCTAAAGAAAATTTCTCTTGCTAAAGTAATCTGGTTGCTGATAGTTAAATTTATTTCCTTCACTTCATGAAACCAGTTATAGCATGTATCTCCATTTCCATGAATGCTGTAGGAAAGGAAATACTCACATTCAGGTTTGTTGGGGGGAAGAGGAGAGAAACAAACCAACCAACCCTGATGATACTGTAAGCACAATTTCTAGTCAAGTCTTAGTGTTTAGTCCTTCCCCAGTCTTCACACCCATAGGCAGAGTCTTATGAAGTAGTGACTAAGGGCAGAGAATCAAGGTTTATTAAAACAGGAGTTCTTCATGAATACAGCTCTCAAATCTCCTGTGAGCAAAGAATATAAATGACCACTTTATGTTGAAGTGTGTTAGATGGTTCCTCTTATGGTTAATTGGTGTATGGCGACTCCTGCTCTGTGTTTATCTTTTCAGGGAGTTTAATTTAACAGAGAAGGAGAGATCATATAAAGTCTGTATCACTTGAGCATCTGAGCCCACTTGTAGTCTGGATATGGTGACCTCACTGCACAATTGCCTAAGTAGCAATTAGAAACTTTTCTGTGGGTTTTTTTTTCCTTCTTTAAAAAACCAAAAACAACCAACTAAAACCCCACAACAATTCTGTTAAGAACACCTGGAATAAGCTCCTGTAAGTTGCTTATTCTTTGTGAAATCAAAGTGAAGTTGGATGAAATGGCAATAAGCGACAGAGGTTGAGGCTGTGGTTGCCCAGTCCAGTGGAGCCCAGACTGCTGCCAAGGCACAACACACACTCAGCCCATCATCCATCTCCCAGCCCTCTGGACCACAGGTTGGAAATCACTAAGTTCTGATGAGCTGTGGTAGTAGGAACAAGCATCTTCAGAAATAGTTTCAGGTAAGAGATTGAATTGCAGGAAGATTTTGAGAAGGAGATCTGGAAAAACAGTATCAATTATTTGGAAGGAGAAGGGAATTCTTCTGCCTGTTAAATCTTTTCTCTCTCTTTTCTCCCTGTTTTTTAAATTTTTTTTTTTCCATGAGGCGGTGGCAAAGGGAAAAGAACAAAGTAGAATGCTTTAAATTTTCAAGCTTTGCTGGCAAATCTTCAAAGAAACTGGAAAATTTTTTACCTTTCTTACATTTCACCAGTTCTTGACTGCTCTAGTTCTGAGTAATTACAGTGTTTACAGGCAACATTCAGCCATTCCTTCAACAGAAAGGAACACACTGAAGTCACTGTGAGCCCCAGGTGCAAAGATGTCTCCAATATTTGAGGCCATGTAGCTATGGGAGTGTTACAGGAGAACAAATCTGCAGGGTCCATCCTTGGATTCCAGCTGTGCTGCTGAGGCACTCATATATGGAAGGATGGAGGTGTCCAGGTGAGGATTAGAATGTGTTTACCAGCTGATCAGTTTGAGCAGGTAAATCCTAGCACTTCCAAAGGGTTGGTTGTATCTGGGATGTAATTTACATGCAAGTGAACGTGTATAAAAGTTTCTTGTGACAGGAATGATGATGTCTTCCCAGCCTTGCTCTGGGCTTTGACATGATGAGGAGTGTGAAATGAATGCCATACTGATATGATCAATGCAGAGAATTGCAGGCCATGGATGGGCTGTGGGCTTGACCAAAATGTGGATATTTAAGTTACTTTAATGTATTTCAACTCTAATCCCAGCTCCTTCAGTGAGGATCGGTGGTGCTGATGCTGCTGTAGGGTGACCTAAAGGAACTTTCCATCTGGTTTTTCAGGAGGTATCTGAGTACAACCTGCCCTGTCCCCTGCTCCCAGCTCAGGCTGAAAGCATAGCCTCTGGCAGCTGGGGTTCATTCATAACTCCAGAGTCTTAGGCTCACACTTGGATGCCTTTAAGCCTCATTTAATCCCAGAGGGCACCTGATTGATGTGAACTGTTTGCTTTTGCTCACAGACACATAAGCCACTTTTGTAGTGACACATGAAAAAAAAAAAAGAATAAATCCCTTTCAGAGTTCAGGAGAAAGAGATGAACATTGTATCACCGAAATCAGGGCCGAGAGAATTTCTCATGTCTGAATACACACTGACCTACAGCACTGACTGGAGCTGCTGCTCACAGCTTGTGCTGCAGCCTGGCTGCTGACAGAATAACTTTGCTGAGCACCTCTGCTGCAAAGAGCTTCCTTGGAGCCTACCAAAAATACTGCTGCCTTCACCTTTGGTCCTCAGTAAGATGCAAAACTCTGGCCTTTGTGAGGGTACAGTGAAGAAATATGCTTGCCCTTTTTAGGTTTAAATAAGCAAAACAACATTCTGCTCTCTAAAAAAAATCTTTACAGTCAAAAGGAACGTTTGGGGTACAACCAATGGATACACATACTTTTTTAATGTGTACTCACATACTTTTTTAATGTGTACTTTGGATCACTGCATTTGAAAGGATTGAAATCACAGTGGAAAGTCAAAAAAGAAAAAGGAAGTAATGATGAAGTAATTGGGGGGGGATTGTTATACTCTAATAAAGATAAGTAGTTTTAGCTAATTTTCTCTCTGCCTTTTTTGTTAAACATGCAGCAATATTAGAAAGCCAATTTCAGTTTTATTTATGGTTCAGTCCAGTTTCAGGTGTTGACCCCCAGGCATGGGGTGGAGCTTGTGCTGCTTAGGGAGCAAGGGCTGCAAGAGAAGAATTATAATGACAATTTTGCTTATACTGTTTTGCTTTAAAAACAAAAATCCCAGAAACTGAAAGCTGTTAGTGTTATTTGTATTTTTCCCTTGTAGAAGCTAATTTTTGAAATGAGTCCTGACAGTGTCTTTCTTATTTCTCTATGGCTGTAATTTTCTCCATCTGAGAACCAGAGCATAAATGTATTTTCTTGGTTCCTTTTGCTGAAGTGCTCCACATCGGTTGTGTCATCTTTAAAGATGTACAGACCGAGAGGATAAAAGCTTCTGTATCCTTACTTAGGACATCAGGGAGAGTGAATCTGCATCTGTCTGTGTGCAGTTGGAGAATGCAGTTGCAGGATGAGATTTTCTTATGTCAGTGTGGAATCCCAGTGCTCTCCATCCCTCTCTTGTGTGCCAAGGCAAGGCTGAGTTTTGCCACAAAGATTGGTTAATTAAGGATCACCCACCCCCCTTCTCCTTGAGTCCTGAAGTAAATCCTCCTCAGATACTGCAAACTAGTAAACCCCAGGAGGAGCAATGCAGATCAAGCTCCATATTTGTCTTGGATGGAAGGCCAGACTCCTGTCTGGAACATCTGAATTGGTGCTTTGGGTGCAACTTCCTTCTGTTCAGGGGTGGGGATGATCTTGTCAACAAAGCACCTGTTTTACAAGATGAAGTCACTGACACAAGTGGGCTGCCAGTTTTTATGTACATCTAGGCTGGGAAACAGGGGTTTTTTGTCTTGTGCTATAGCAAGCACCTGCCTTTGCTTTTCCCTCCAGTTTTCCCTTCCTTGGATAGATCAGAAATGTAGTTTGTGCTTGACCCTGACTGTAGGGTCTTTAATGAAATAAAATTTAGCTAAGGAAGCTTTACTGAATGCATTCCAGTGGCTTTCCAGATTAATGGCATTGACTAATGTGTGAATAAAAGACACACCTAAGATTTCTTGTAATTCTTGATTTCCTTTGGTGCCTCAATCAATGCTAATTCTAACCAAGAAGCCTCTTTTTTTTGAAAAATCTACTACCAGTATTGAATTTGGTGATGTAATTCTCATCAGCTTTGAGGGAGAGAGAATTGACAAAGGATAATGCTGCCTCTGTTGTGGATACTTAGGACATTTTTTGAAGTGCTAGGCAGACATGAGTGTAGAGATGTTTTTCACAAGTGCTTTTTCAATATTGAAACGTGTGGTACTCTTTGAGGTACTGACCACATTTGACCCTGTGTACTTCACAGGCATCGTTCAATCAGTTTAGCAGCTGTTTACAAAGCACCAAAATTCAGAAGGCTTTCATCTCTGAATGAAACACATTCTTTTTGCTCAACTTGGCATCTCTGAATTACTGAGCAGCACCAATCCCCTAATATTCAGTGTGATTAGATTCAGTTACCTTGTGCCATCCCAATGCAAAAAGTTCCAGTTAATTAATGGAATCGACTGATGCTTTCAAAGCTGGGTTTGTGACACATCCAGCTAAAATTACTTTGTTTTCTTAAAGCAGAGTCTAAAATACTGTTACTTAGTTTTCTAAATTTGTATCACTTGCTTCATGCCCTTTCACTGGCAAGATACAAGGCAAATACAACTAATGATTGATTTCTTTGAAATGAAGTGGTTGGTTCTAGGTGAACCTCTGTTTCTGTGCTAAATTTTCTTAAAGGAAAAATGCTTGAGAGCTCTGAAACTTTGGTTGGCTCCAGAAAGAAATGCAGGTAGAATGTGGGGTGGGAATATTCCTGCTCTCCTTTTGCACAGTTCTAGCCTGCTGGAAGCCAGCAGGTCTTGGGTTTTACTACTGGTAAAGTGTTGGGTTTCAGATATTACTTAAAGGAATACTGAGATTAGTTCATGTTTTGTAAAAATGTGCTGGGATGCTTTCACCAAAGATGCTGGATAAAAGCAATTTGTGTTTTGAAGGAGTGTGCTATTTTGAGGGAGGATAATTCTTTTTCCCTACCTTATTCAGTCCTTGGCCTTTAGAATGGTATCAACAAAGGAAGTGACTCTTACAGATGCTTTTGTGATGTGGTTCCTAATTTGCTGAGAGCTGGACTGAGATCCCTTGACTCATTTCACGTAAGCCACCAAAGAGCTATTTCCAGTTACTGCCTGGACCAGGTCTTGGAGCTGAAAGATGCCACCTCTGCCTGCCAGCCATGCCTCACAAGAATCATAACAACTTGCATTTCAAATATTTCAACATGATTATTCAGCCTTTGAAGTTTTGGCACCTATTTGGCGAGGGATGTCTCCAAAGAGGTATTTTTAGCAAACACTATATATAGAGCTTCAGATCTTCATCTTCTTTCTTTATGTGGAGAATATTTTTACTGTCTGTGAGGTGCCCAGAGTTAAAGGCTGTAAAAATGACAAGATGCTCAAGCCACAGTTGAATTCAAATTGTCTTAAATTTGGTGGGAGCTGTGCCTATCCACATTACAGACAGTTGCCTGGCCCTCCTCTGCTGGAGGCTCCAGTGCCCTGTGGTGCAGATGGGGATGAGGGGGGGAGGGATGCCACCTATTTTGTTAGCTTCATTTGGCTTTTGGACCATAATTTAACTGAAAGTGAAATCTGTTTGCTGTAGGACTGTTTGCTGAGGATGAGTCTCTAAAAGTGCTTGAGAAGAAACCTGTTAGAACAGGCATGGCCAACAGTTAGAGGCTTTGGAGATTATGAGGAGAAGCAAACTGCTAAATCCAAAGACTCATTCCAGATATCCTCGTCACAGTGAGAGCTGGCATTTGTCAGATGCCAGGCAGGATTCATCTACCTGCCCTTGGGTGCCTAAAAGTTGCACATCCAAGGCAGTTTGACATCTTAACCATCCTGTGTAGTCAGTGGAGTTGGAAAAGCACCAGGAGGAGATGTTTGCTTCTGCCTCCTGCAGGGGTGGCTACAGATGGAGGAAAATATGGGTGCAGGGAAGGCCTGGGTGGACTTGGCAGTTGTGCTGCCTCGAATGAACACCCTGATTCTGCTGTGTGACTTCTGAGTGGCTCCCTGTGGCAGATAAAATGTCAACAATAACAGGATCTAGTGGGTTCACTTTTGTCAAATATCCCTGCAGGTGCACGCAAGAACTTGTGAATTCACAGAGTCCTTTTGTTTTGCCAGCAGTGTGGTCAGGATCTGTTTGTTTTTCTCCAGAAGAGCGTGAAGAATGTGCTCCCTCAACAGCAGCTGCGAGAGCCCCAGGGCTCCTGTGATCCTCTGCAGTTGCACCTCTGAAAAATCCCCGGGCTCAGCTCAACTGAGCTTTTTTGTCTGTTTCCTGCTGTAATTCTAGATTTTCCCATAGTTCATTGTAGCATTTAGTGTTAAAAATAGGATTCCATAAAGCATTTTTATGTTCCTGAAGTGCACACGCTTTACTTTTCAAAGGTGTGTCTGTGTGAAGCCTTGCCAGAGGAGCAGCGTGTCTTTGCCCAGTGCTGACCTGATCTGACTGTAACACTAAACTCAAGGTGAGAGTCAGGACTAATGCACTGATTCTGTGTCTCAGCTCTTCCTTCAGGTTTTTGGCAGCTCCTGCAAGTTACTCTGTGTGCCTCAGACCCTGGTATGGTGCTGCATAGTTAACTTTTTATTTAATTTATTTTTTGGTGGCTCTGATTAACTTCGTTGTGCCTCGCTTTCTGCGTTTCTGAAATCAGACTGTAATAGTCTGCATTTTTTGAGAACTGTATGTGGAGAGTGCTGTGTCAGCATGTGGGGCTCACCATCCCTGGAAGTGTTCAAGAAATGATTTTAGGTGGCACTTAATGCTGTGGTTGAGTTGACGTGGTGGTGTTTGGTCAAGGGCTGGATTGATCTTGCAGGCCTTTTCCAGCCATAATGACTCTAGGATTCTCTGTTACCTTGGATATATTTCTGCTGCTAAATGAAGGTGTCTGTTCCCTGTAGGCTACTGTGGATACTTGTTACTAGTCAGGGATCTTCCCTTGCTCGTGCACCTTCAAAATCCTGCCAGGACTGAGCCTGGGTTTAGTTCATTACCTTCTCAGCCCAGGTGATACAGTTGCCGACTTGCATTATGAAGATCATGTGTTTTATGTTTCAGTTTTGCAAAGTACCTCCAGATCTGGCTGGAAAATATTTTAAAGGGGCAAAACATAATTTGCTTGAAGGCTGGGAGGAAAGTACATGACACAGGGAAGCAGAATAAAGCCTGCAGCTCCAGTTCATTGGAAGATGGAGATCCTTTCTGCCATTATTAACACGAGGGATAACCCAGAGGAGAGGAAAGCAGCTTGAGGCTTGCTAGCAACCCCAAGAGACCTTTGCAGCTTTGGGCATGCTGGGAAGAGGGAGGGCCACACCTTCCCTCCTGGAGGCTGCCAGCAGAGCAGCTTCCCTGTGCTTTCAGGATTTGCTGAAATTTCCATAATTTATTTTGCAAAATTTTCCTCAAGGGGATGCAAAGAAGAAAAGAGGAAAAAAAAAAAAAGTGGTAGCCTAGCCTCCAGATCTTGCTTCCAACCCTGAGTTACCATTTTAGATCTGGGGAGAGTAATGAAATTTTTATTATGCATCTAGGCAAGGGAGGTAGGGCTCAGTATCAATGGAGCATAATCTGTGGAGTAAAAAGTGCTAGTTTTTCCCAGACCTTTTCTGACTGCCAGGGGTAGTTCTAAAATAAGGGATTTCACTTGATTTTCATTTTGTAAATGAGTGCAAGTTAAAATATAGTTTAAGGCTCAATTGAAGCAATAATTAATCATCTGAGGAATCACAGATAAAAATGTTTTTGATTCTGTGCTAATACTACATTATTAGACTACTTTCTCTTTATTTTTTTGTGCTCCTTACGTTTTCAGAAGTGAAGAGAATAGAGCAGAGCAGCTGCTTCCTTGTGATTTGTGAAATTGGGGCATATTCTCTCTTACCCTGTGCTGTATCAATGTGACAAACCACATTCCTGATACTGCGTGTGGCTCTACTGGGAAACTGTAAAACTTTCCAAAGGTTGCCTGTTTATCAGTGCTTTAAAAGGCAGCTGATTAATGTTATTTGCATATGAGCAACACAATATGTAAACATTGACTGGGGAGTCACTGGAGGAATGCTCTCAGCTGGACTCACAAGAGCAGCATTTCTCCAAGGCTGTTGGAGCTCAGTTTGGAAATGTTATCACCAAATTTGGCCTCTTGTAGAGTATTGATATTCAGTAGTCCTTTCTGTTGCTCTTTCCCATGTATTTTTCCCCCTGTTTCTGAATTCATGGTGAGATTTCAGCCCTGTCCTTGGAACAGTGCAAGGTGCTTATCTTGCCACACACCCTTCCAAACCCACAATATTCAGATCCGTGCCTGCCTGCAGCCCTCAAATGGGCTCACACAAGTGCACTTGTAAAGGAGGGCCCACAGGTCTCATACATTTAATGTTAAATAATGAATTTTCAGAATTAATTAATAACTTCTTAATACTTAAGATCCTAGTCCTTTGTGCCTGTGAACTCCTTAAGCCTCCTAACATGACCTGCTGGCTACAGGAATGATGTTTGCTTTCTTGTAGGGTAACTGAGGCACACCCTAACTACATGTTTTCTTTTTTTTTCTGTATGGCTTGTTTTTGCACATAGGAAATGAAATAGAATCCAGATCATCTGTTACTTAATGCAGTTTCCTGTGTTGTAGCCACAAGAGCATCCTTCCTCTGTACATACATCATCTGCAATTAGAAAGCTCAAAATATTCACAACTTCAATGCTTGCATCATTGGCAAATGACAGGAATTTAATGTGGTTTTATTTTGCAGGATTTGTCCATTTCAAGTCACCATTAGAGCTTGTGGTAGGGATACCTGAGCTGGTAACTCTTCTGGGAGAGTGCTTGAGTAGATTGAGAGGAGATGCGTTATGGAATGAGTGAGAAATTAGGATGGGCCTTTAAGTGGATGTTCCTGGTGTGTTCCCAGAGATCAGGAACAGGGCATTGCTTTAAGTCTTTGAGTGACCATAAAACTATTCAGATTCAAGTGCAGCTTGTGTCTGTGGCTGCTGCAGAGTGGGCTTCTGCTGCAGCTCAGCACTGCTGTTTGAGCTTGCTGTCTGTGCTGGGATTTGCCCAGCGTGCAGGAACCAAGCAGTGCCCCAGGAGGAGAACTTGGGACAGCTCAGGAGGCAAACAGGAGCAGCACTGGGTACAAACCCTTCCTGGACTTTGTGAACATGACTGGGGTGATCCATGGAGAGTGCAGCACATGGATGGGTGCTCAGCTGTTCATCATGGTTAGCCTCACCTCAGCCATTTCCATCAGAATCAAATGGATTGTGTTCTGTACTGTTGCAGCCTGAAGTAAAGGGAATGTCAGAAAGTAGTCACAGCCTGTGTTTTGAGAGCTTTGCACAGCTCTCCTCTCCACCAGCCCATTTCCAAACAGAGCCAGCAAAAGTGGGGCTTGTGAGGGATGTGACTCATTGGTGAGAGTCAATGTTTGTGTAACAGTTGTCCCCGTGGGGCTCTGGGGTTTCTGTTGCACCCAATCTGGCATAAATGGCCTCTGTCAAAAGGGACACTCTCACTGCCACAAGTGTATCCAAACTTTACTGGGATGCAGTCCAAGTCTGGCTGCCTGCAGAAGGGACAGTGCTGTTCTCCCCCTTGTCCTCTGTGCCTATCCCTATTTAATTGCTCCTCTTTCACTGAATTTGTGGGATTGGAGAATGGAACAAACCAGTTTGCTGATCTTTTGGAAGAGAGATCCTTTCCACAAGAGCATGGGCTGGTTGGTAGCTTAATTTTGTCAGGCTGCTGAGTTCCCCTGACTGGCCTGTGGCTGCATTATTAGGGAAACTGTAGGGGTGTGTGGCTGGAACTTGAGGGATCAGCCCAGTGGAGAGGAAGGGACTTGTCTTTCTAAGAACCAATTGTAGACCTGTACTGACAAGTCCTTGGCAGCAATGTCTGTCCTTTCTGTGTAAGGGCCTTGAGCATAGGGCCCATGCCCATAAGGAAATGTTAATGTTAAATAATATTTCAAAAGTGGAAATGATCTCATTCTTCCTACGGCTTATTTGGGTTTTTCTCTGGTTAGTATTTATGGGAAATAGCTGCTTGTATCCAACTTGTCAAGCAATTCAGATTGCTGCCTGAAAGACTTCTTTATTTGCCATTCCACCAGTCTCCATCTTGACCCATTGTTTGTACAAAACTGGTATTTCCGTTCAGATTTTCTGCAGGTAGCTCCACTTGTATTTATCTGCACTTGACAGATAAAGAAATTGAGCCACAATGATGCTTGGTCACCTTACAGGGCAGTAGAGACTTTCACCTTGAGAAGGAGCAGTGCGAGCCATTCTGTAGGAACACAAGTGTTTCTTCTCCTTTGTTTGAGGTGACCCCTGTTCCATGAAGAGTCCTTCTTTTATTGATGAGTCCTGCTCCTTTTCTCAGTCAAGAGAGTGCTTAGCCCTTAGGACATGTTCCAAGGCTTTCTGTTCTGAAGGCTTCCTTGGTGGGAAAGGTTTGCTCCTAGAGAATTTGTCATCTTTTTCTGTTATTCTTGCCATAATCTATTTCATCTTGAAAGCATAGGAAACTGGGCACTTTAAGATTTATTTATTTATTTTTAATCTGGAAATTTACCCTTTCATGCATGTTTAATATACAGCCTTAACATCTTATAGAAACTTAAGCAGACCTCTTCTGTTCCTTTTCCCTGTTCCTCCCTTGCAGCTGGATATAGTCAGAGCTTTTATCAACACCCTGGTTTGCTTCTCTTTTCCTTTAACTTGGAGACCAGATAATAGAACCAAATATCTGAGATTAACTTAAAGGAAAACAACTCCCATTCAGAGTGAACTTTCCCAGGCCCAGGCTGGAGAATTACTTCTCACAGAGCACTAATACCCCTCACAAACATCATCATCTTTCACCTACATGCAGTTCCTTTTTTGCCTTTCTCTTATCTTCCTAGAAGGGTGAACATACAGTTGTGTAGGAGGGATCATGTGTACATACAGACAGTCATAACAAAGCATTCCTGGTGCCCTGCAGCCCTGGAGGAGACGAGCAGTTGGGACGTGAAGGAAAGGTTGCAGATATCAGGAGGCACTCTGCCTCTGCACGAGCTGTTTCCTGTGTACCTAAACCCCTAAATCTCAGAAGGATAAGCCCCAGCTACCCACTGGCTGTGTGTTTGTGATATGTACATTCTCAGTGTGATAGAAATGTTGAAATACAGGACCACAGTTGTATTGACTGTTCTCCCCTAAACCAGTCTGATAATAAGGCACAATGGTAAAGTCTTCTCAGTTTTCCTTATTACCACGGTGGGGATTAGATATTGCCATTATGGTTCCTTTATGAGATAATGCTTCATTCTCCACCCTTGGTACTGTTGGCCAGGGCTGCTGATGATTTGGTGGTAAGAGTATGGCTCAGCTCCATCCCCACCATTCCAAATCTGCTTCCCAGCTTCAGGCACCAGGAGGGTGGTACCATGTGCTCCTCTCTTACGTCAAGAAGCCACGCACATCTCTTTATCTCTGGGCCTCACCAAGTTAGTCTGCTTTGTGTGCCAACAGCTGTCCAGCTGCTCCAAAAATCCCAGTTAAAGGAATGAAGTGCTGTAGTGGGATTTGAATGCGCAGACATCTGTTCTTCAGTGTTGTGTACACTGCCAACAAGCACTACCTGCATTTACAGTTTTGCAGGGCCAGAGGGATCTGTTGTGCTCATTAACCCTGACTGGAGGCACTGCACAGGCCATGGCCAGGCACTGATATTCTGCATCTCATTTAGCAGTCAGCTCCTTTGCTGGCACAGACTTATCATGTGTAATTACTTAATTTGATTGATATGATCTAAAAAGAGCCTGGCAAGAGTCAGGGATTTGAACATACATCAGTGAAGAAAAAAAGCAAACTTGGTGCCTTCTACTCCAGCATTCTTAAATGCAAGAGTTCCTCCTAGTTCCCAAAGGTCCTGCTTCCCTAGGCTCCTTACGAAGTAGAAGGGCTCCACAAAATACCTAAAATGTAAGAGTAGAGCTTCTTGGATGACATCTGAAAATGTAATACAGTTTCCTTGAAACTTTATACTGGTGCTGTGTTAGAAGCTTCTTTGCTTCTGTCCTAACTTGTGTCTCTTGGTCACAAAAGAGGTAGAGAAATTCCCTGGGATTGAATGTTACCTTTGGACTGTTGTACATGTTTTAGAGTGGGACATATTTTTCATTGGACCTGAGTAGGACTTTATCCAGAAAACCAATAACTGAGGAGGAAGCAGATTTATGATTGTTGACCTTGCTCTGTTTGTAATTATTTCATGATCCAAAACATTGCAGCGAGATATTTAGCACGGGCTTTTTTTATGTCAGTTAATTTAACAGGTCTTAAAACAATGTTTTCTTATGCCTGGATGCAAGTACCTGCTAAAAGCTGTGAAAATGCTTAAATGCACAGGAATGCAATTACTCCAGTAAATAGAAGAGCTTCCTGTTTTTAGACACGTCTGAGATGACAAAGATTTGCAGCGCTGTGAAACTTGGGGAGAGCCAGGAGAAAGGACAGATACAAGTGAGCTGAAGCAAGCTATGAAATGCTATTTCACTGCAGAGCATTGTTGGCTTTCCAGCAAGCTCCTGATTTCTCTTGTCCCCAGGAAATCAAAATGTACCCAGTGTTAAACACTGGAAGAAAGGAGTGGCTCCTTGGGACTGCAGGTCTGGTTCCCTCATCACGTCTCATGCTTCATTTAGTCATCCACAGTGTTGTCCTGAGCTGACCTCCCACTTGGAGCACTCCTTGGAAGACAGCAGTGTGTGGAGACACCAGCACCTCTGTTCCCTTCCTGTGCCTGGCTCTAGCCCTCCATCCTTGCTGGTGGAACAGAAGTACAACCACCATGTGTCCCCTCTCTCCGTGAGGTTGGGGTTGGGGTGGGTGGGGGAGCCCTGCCCACAGCCTCACACACGTGCACAGTGAGGCAGTTTCAGTGGGTACTGCTAAACCCCAGTGGCTGGATTGCCTTAAGAAGAAAATGAAATGAGTTATTTGAAAGAACTGAGCTCAGGAAGGTTTTGGTAAGTCATTACATGTTCTTCATGCTGAGTGAGTGTTTTAGATACAGAATGTCTCCAGATGTACCCCTCACTTTGGGCCACAGCTATTGACAGTAGAGCATAAAGCATGTAACAGTATCACCAAAAGCTGAGGCAAGTGGAGCTGAGATAGAAGTGACCTTATTAATGGATTTGCTTTTCTAAACTTTAGATGACCAGTGTCCCATTGTTTGTGAAAGCCAAGGTTACAACATTTGGATCAAAAGTCTCTTTGCTATTTGAAGTGGACAAAAAATTGATTCTTAAAGGAAATAAAGTTTTTGTATCTTACATAGGTGTAGGTAGACTTAGTTTATGTGTATATTCCCCTGTATACTCGTGTATACCCATACCTAGTTTCAGCCTGTACCTTTTCCTGTCAGGGAAATGAATTTGCACTTGCTGCTCGTTGAAAGCAGCACAGAGCTGAATCTCAGCCGCTGTTCATGGGAGGCTTCTGCTGCTCAGCTGTGTTGAATAGCAGGAAATCCTGGAGTGCAGCACAACTCCAATATTCAGTTTTTATTCCATATTAGGAAATATTTCCTTATCATTACTGCGGGTGTGTTGGAATGATTTCCGAGATTAATTTCTGTGAGCCAAATTAAAAGACGACGAGGCCTTGCCCGCTTATTTCCCGCTTTCGGACAGACTTTGTGGGAAGGGCCAAGCAGGCTCAGCCTGGGGCAGGGCAGCCCTTGTCAATCCCTGCAGGTGAAACCAGCCTCACCCAAACTATTTTAAAAAGAATTAATTTCAGCCTGGTAATGGTTCCTCAATGTGGGTCGTGCAGCTCCTTGTGCTGGCACAAAGCACGGAGCGGCAGCGGGAGGGAAACAAACAGATGGTTGGATGGAAAATGGGATGGCTCCTTTCAGAGACAGTCCTGGCTCATGCCAGCTTATGGCATGCACACAGCCTGGGCTGGGAGGGGTTCCTGCTGTTTGGCAGAGGGGTTTTTTGCCTGCTCTAATCAGAGCCCCACACTGACATTTTGGGATGTTTTCAGCTTTAGGAATCTACCCCAAGGCAGGAAAATACCTTCCTTCATCTTGAAAGCATCTTTTTTGGGTGCATTAGACTCTTCTGGAGTTTAGGGAGCATGTTGGAGCTGGCTGCTGACACCCCAAAATGCTCTCTGGGTCTCGTAGTCCCCCAGGTTTTCCTGGTGTCATCATCATCATCATCATCATCACTGCTGTGGCTGCAGGACTCGTGCAGTGTTTGCATCCTGAGTCCTGTGTGCCTGGGAGTGTCTCCCCAGGGTTTTCTCACAGCCCTGGGGATCAGGCACTGGGAGTGTCCACTCCTCTTGGTTCACGAGTCACGGAGCACTTTCTGCTTTTAGCTGTGACTATAACGGGCGCCTCACCCAGATGCCCCATGGGGAAAGAATGACTGAAAATGGCTAAAACATTTGAACATCTTTGGCTTTTAAATAGCAAAGCCTGTTCCAATGGGGCTAATTTTACTCGGTTTTTTTAGTGGTACTTTAAATAGAACAAATATAATTAATTCTGTAACTTCAAAGTATCAAAACTTACTCAACCATAATGCACGTTGGGGAAGTAAAGCTAAAGGAGGTGAAGTAAATAAACAAGGTAAATGAAATGCTGAAGTGTCAGTGATGCCATGTTGCAGTCTTATTTCGTTTTCCCTTCCCAAAGGGGGGCTGTTGTAAAAACTGAAGGGTGTCAGAAGGATCTGGTCATGGCACTAATGTTGAAGAAGAATCTGCACGTGAAGTATCCAATTTGTTTTATCTGGCAGGGAGTGTTGCTTCATTTAGGTAGCAGATTAAATTAAACAGGGGCTTGTGAATGGTGATACTACTGAAAACATGAATTATGGAGGAACAAAATATTTATTTTTCTGTCTGAAACATACCCCAGAGCAATGCCTGGCAAACATGCTGATCTGATAATTATGAACCTCAGTAACGACAGCAAGCATCGTCCCGAGGCTGGAATGGGAATATTAGGTCAAAACCTATTGAGCTGAAAGGGTTTTTTGTTGACATGAGTGAACTTTGGGCAAGGTTCTGTTCTAAGTACAGAAAGCTGTATTTAGAAATAACACAAATATTGAGATCACACCCCAAGAGTTGAAAAATACTGGCCCGTGATTGACATAGATGGAACTAGTGGGGTTTTCTTGTCAGCCTGCTGCTTGGAAACTTCAGAGTCCTGTAGAGTTTTGGGTGTTTTTGGGGCTTAATCTAAAGCTTTGGAAATTGATTTAAAATGGATTATAAGAAAATAAGACAGAACCCCCCTGAGCGGGGCTGAGCCCAGAGCCCCGTGGGCAGCAGGGGAGGGGGGATTCTGCCCCTCTGCCCCGCTCTGCTGAGACCCCCCTGCAGGGCTGCATCCAGCCCTGGGCCCAGCACAGGAAGGACAGGGAGCTGCTGGAGCCAGTGCAGAGCAGGGACACCAAGGGGAGCAGAGGGATGGAGCAGCTCTGCTGGGAGGAAAGGCTGAGGGAACTGGGATTGTTCAGCCTGGAGAAGGGAAGGCTCTGGGGTGACCTCATTGTGGCCTTGCAGTGCCTGAAGGGAGCCCACAGGAAAGATGGAGAGAGACTCTTGACAAGGGCCTGGAGTGACAGGACAAGGGGGAATGGCTTCACACTGACAGAGAGCAGGGTTAGATTGGATATCAGGAAGAAATTGTTCCCTGTGAGGGTGCTGAGGCCCTGGCACAGGCTGCCCAGAGAAGCTGTGGCTGCCCCATCCCTGGCAGTGTCCAAGGCCAGGTTGGATGGGGCTCTGAGCAACCTGGGATAGTGGAAGGTGTCCCTGCCCATGGCAGGGGTTGGAACTGGGTGATCTTTAAGGTCCTGTCCAACCCAGGCCATTCTGTGGTCCTCAACAGGAGGAGGTTCAGTATAAACAATTGGATGGTGAAAATATGCACAGCACAGTTGCCAGACCTGTGCTAGCAGAAACTGTAGTGCAGAAAGTAATTTTCCCTCTGGGCTGATGGTACTTTCTCTTTCTATTCCCTCACTGGAACTATCAGCTGTTGTACAGCATTTTTATCTTTGCTCTCTGCTCATCCCACGTACAGCTGCAAGTCTGAGAAGCTGCTCAGGGTATGTCCCACCACATCATCCTGCTGAGCCTTGGGCTGTTTTTTTCATTTGTCTGGCCCTGCCCACTGCCCCTTGGTGTGAATCATGCTGTTATTTGTGTATGGTGGGTTGTTTTTTTTCAGTTTTATATATATCCTGTCTCTCTTTAGGAGAATTCAAACAATTTGGAGACAGCGGGGCTGGCGCTCGTGCTCGAAGCTTTGCCGTGTCCGTGCTGCTTTCCTAGATAGCACCTCATTTTTAAATATAATCCCTGTAATTTTTTTGAATATAATCCTTGTCAGCCGTGGGTTTTAGTGCCCAGCTTGGTGAGTTGCTGGGCTGTGTTGTCTGGAAGGAGCCAAGCAGAGTCTGCTCTCACTTCTCACCCAGAAGAGCCCCAGCACTGGGCACAGTGGTGACAGCTGGAGTTTCTGAAGGTACCCACTTTATTGTGCTCTATGTGTTTTCTTCATCTTTCCTTTCTCTTTCGCTTCCTAATTCTTGGGAAATGCCATTTATGTACCTCATTACAGGAGCAAGTTCAATGTCATGCTGAAAAAACTGGGGATTTTGAAAGGCAGAAATATGTTTCAGTATCTGCCTTATCCAGAGGCTTCATTCAAGAGGCAAATTCCCTTGGAACGTTAAAAGGAAACTTCATAAACTTGGCAGTTTTTACTGTAACAGCAAACTGCCTTCCTAAGTGCTGGGCTTTAGGGGTGTGCTTGGGTGGATAAATTAAAATTATTATCAGTCTTTCTGTGATGTCATTTTGGAGGGAGGATTGCTCTTCCCTGTCCAGCTGAACATGTGTGTAGCTTGACATTGTCAAGCCAAATTGGAGGTCCAGCAGCATCCTTCTGTCATGTGGCAAAAGGGTGTTTTTCTCTCTGGCAGAATTGTATGTGGGGTTTGCTCCCTAACTTAAATATTCACTGAGTCCTGAGTAAATTTATTCTACGGCTACTGTGTAACTATACTACACACATGGCTTCAAAAAGAAAAATGGTATTTCCATTGTGTGACTTAGGTCCAGATTAATTTGATAGTATAGATCCAGCCTGATTTGATACATCCTGTGGCTTGTCTTACTGACACTGCTGTGCAGGAGATTTGCCTGTGCAGGAGGCTTGGAGTCTACCTGGATTCTTCCCCACTGGAAAGCCATCCCACAAAGCTCTGCGTTTCAGGGCAGAGCAGTTTCCATTTGCTTTGATTTCTTCCATCTCTCCTCTTTAGAGCTGCTGCAGCAGGTGGGATTGGATGCCTCAGTGATTTTTGCACTCATTTAACAGGAGACTTAATCCAGTAGTCTAATGAAAACATTAATGACAGGCTGTGGGAGCTGCCAAGAGGTGCCCCAGAGAGGATGAGGGGTTTGGAGTTACCAGTGGTGTAGCAGAATCTGGGTTTAAACGGTGGAAACTCCAGGAAAACAGATGCAGAGTCTGATTTAGAGCTGTTGTGACAAATGGGAGTGCAGATTGAAGTTGTAGTCAGTGCTGCTTGGCCTTTCTCTGCTTCCCAGTCAGGAAAGATCTAGGAATAAAAAGGTCAAATGTATGCTTTGATTAGGCAACATTTTTCTACCAGGAAGGAGAGGACCCTTCCAACTGAAATATTCTATTCAATGATGGATCAGGAGAGACTTGCTTGGAGACATCTCTTGAAAACTCCAGTTCAGTAGCATTTGGCTGCTCTCCCCTTTCTGTAGCTGTTCCCTGCTCTCCCTCATCCTTCGGGAACATCCCTCCTCTCCTCCCCTCTGTTGCTGTTCTCCCTCCTACCTCTGGCGGCAAGATTTTCCCCCGTTGCTGCACATCCATAACTGCTTATCCCCGTGCTGCCGGTGCCGAGCAGGCATCAGGAGAGCTCAGGCTGGGAGTTCAGCCATCCCTGCGGGAGGCACGGCCTCATTTTCTGGGCCAGGCAGCACATATGGCATCCCTGCTCCTGGCAGCTCCTCGCCCTGGGCCCGCGGGCTCAGCGGCTCCTGTCCATCACATCCATTTGATGTCTTTCTTCCTCACGCTTGGGGATGTTCCAGGCCCTTCAGAAAGATCCCTGTCAGCCAGAGGAGTTTTGGCTAAATGTGGCCGGCTGGTTGAATATGACCTTCTTCGTGCTCCAGGGAGCCAAAAGTAATTCTGGTGATGCAGCAGGAGTGGAATGGTTCCATTATGGAAGTGGCATGAATTTGGGTGAACTAGTAGGCTTGTGAGGGCATTTCCAAGAATTATGGGTGGCACCTTCTCAAAGCATTCCCGTTAATGTGGTGAGGTCAGTACAAGTAGTGTGCTGTCAGTAAAAGGTCCTATTTTGAAGCTCCTTCCTTCCCACCCCCATCCCTCTGCATCATTTGTTTATAAAGGTCATGCTTAAGGACTGTGCTTGGTGACTCCCAGCTGAATATTTTGTCTGGGATGTGGATTTGTGCTGTGTTTGGGGGCTCCTTAGTGGAAGCAGAGACACAGGAGGAAAAAGGCTGAAGAGTTTTTCTCAGCTTTGAGTTCACATAGGATTTTGTGGGATATATTGTGCCTCCTGCCAGGTCTGTGCTCTTTTTCATTTACTTTGGGGATGCTGGAGAGCTTAAGGCGTCGCTTGGTTTTACAGGTATTTTCTTTGTGGTGGTTTTGAGTTGGTTTTTTCCCCACAGTGGCAGAGCTGACTGGGGACACTCATCTGTATTTCCCTCCTGTGAAGCACATGAGGGTCAGCCCCGCTGTTCACAGCGTGGGGTGCCAGTGCTGGGATTGGGATCTCCTTTTTACAAGTTTAACAAAGCCCAGTGACTTGGATTTGCTGTCTGGCAGTGCCTGCATTTGTGAGTGCAGAGCATGGGGAAAACAAATGAACAGGAAATCAAGTTGCAGTGTTGTTTTATCCTACCAGGAATACAAGACGTGCAAAGGAGAAATATCCGGTGCGAGAGTGTGCCCGCTGTACCTTAAGTAAAGGTTAATCCATTTCAAGCCTGGGTTAATGCTGCTCTATCCTGATGTTCCAAAATTATCAGAAGGCAGGTTTTTACTCTGTTAGGTCATTTCTTGAAATAACTTAATCACAGATGCTGGTCTGTGGTCAGCAGTTGCTCTGTTTGATTTGCTCTTATCGAATTTTTTGTATTTATCTTTTCCCACCTATCGAGGGAAAAAGTGTAAAATTGTACAATAAACACAACAGTGAGACCAGTGCTAAGTTCTCAGATTTTGGAGATGTGTCCAGCATGGGGGATATCTCTGTGTGAAGAATAGAACCACCTAATCTTTAGTCAACACTACTCGGAATTGACAGAGCTCATCTTTCTGTAGTAGAAAACTGAGGGGGATAAAAGATTGATTAAAAAATAGAAATATTGGCATCACTATGAAGCAGCTGTAGTGCTATTAAAACCTCTTTGTGCCTTTTTGGAGAGAGATATTTTTATTCTCAGAATTCTGGTGTCTTGTGCACTTCAAAATAAACAGCTAAAATAATATCTACATGGTGCTATAAAACGCCTTTATTTGGGACACAGCAGCTGCGTTTCTGGCAACAAATATCCTATTGTCACATCAGATGCCATGAAAAATCCACAGGGTGAAATCCCACCCTCACAGAGTGTAGCAGGCAGAATCAAAACAAAGAGCCTGGAGCAGAGTTCAGCGATCCTCCTGCCCCAGTGAGGACGTGCAAGTTTTCTTCTGTATGAAACCCCTAATCAGTTCACCTTAAAAGCTATTAGGATCTGCTTAAATTAAGCCTAATTCGGGATTTGTCTTCCATACAATCCCCTGGTGAAATAGAAGGATTAAGTAAATAATAAAAAGGAAGCCCAGTGCCTGAAGGGAGCCCACAGGAAAGATGCAGAGAGACTCTTGACAAGGGCCTGGAGTGACAGGACAGGGGGGAATGGCCTCACACTGACAGCAAGTTTAGATTGGATATGAGGAAGAAATTCTTTACTCTGAGGGTGCTGAGGTCCTGGCACAGGTTGCCCAGAGCAGCTGTGGCTGCCCCATCCCTGGCAGTGTCCAAGGCCAGGCTGGATGGGGCTCTGAGCAACCTGGGATGGTGGAAGGTGTCCCTGCCCATGGCAGGGGGCTGGAACCAGATATTTGAGGTCCCTTCCAACCCAGGCCATTCCATGGTTCTGTGGTGTGTACTTCTGTGTAGTTTTCCAAAACTAACCTCAAAACAGCCTGACCAAATGGGAGTGGGGCTGAGATGCTGCTCGTCGTGCTTTTCTTCTGTGAGGCTCTGCTAAAGTGCCTCAACCCACTTCCAGGCAGGGCATGAATCTTAGGACAAACTGTGCTGTTTTTTGGTTTTTTTAATCTCCCCTGGCTTTCCTGGATCAGCTGCAGGGCACTCAGAGCTGCCCTGAGGTGTCTTTTTCCAGCATTAAAAAGTGTTCTTCCAGTACCTCCAAATTCTTTGGGTTCAGGATGAAAGCTCTCAAGGAGAGCAGACTTTCTTCTTTCTCTTTCTTTCTTCTTTCTTCCCAGTTTTTAGGTGCCCAGTGACCATGTGCCTTAAGCCAAAAGTACCACCTGGTCAGATGTAGCTTGGTGGAGCAGCTTTAAAATTCAAATGTATTTGATGGTTATCTTTATCCTTGAAATAACTTCTCCTCTGGACTGGGGTTAGGGATTTGGTCCATTTGCTGTCTCATTTTATCCCATCCTTTTTTTTAGCATCTAGAATTTTTGGAGTCTGAAATTGTCATACAGTTGTGACAAGTCCAGCTCTGGGAGCTGCCTGATCCTTCCCCCTCCTTTCCCTTTTCCTTTTCCCTCCCCCAGGCTGGGCCCAGGTCTGCCAGAGGGACATTTTCCTTATTTGTGGACAAGCACAGTTGGGTGAGCTGCCCAGAGCGTGCAGTGCTCTTTGCTATGATTCACTCTTTGTTTTGCCAACATGTTGTTATTTTTTAGAGAGTGGGTAGCACATCCCCCTGCTATCTTGGGATGATTTTATAAGGCAGCTTTTAATGGAGTTTCTTATAGCTAAAGAACAGTGCCTTTACCGTGAATTCTGGAGTGCGTAAGAATTTGGAGCTGGAGAGTGGGAAAGAGGAATATGTATTTTTTTTAATTTTCTTTTTGAAGTGAGTAATGATTTGACCTGCTCTGTTTCAGTACATGTTACCATGGCGATGACTGCAGGGACTACAACATCCTTTCCCATGAGTAACCACACCCGGGAGAGAGTGACGGTGGCCAAACTCACGCTGGAGAACTTCTACAGCAACCTGATCATACAGCACGAGGAGAGGGAAACCAGGTACTGCCTCTGCTTCCTCTCACCCCTCTGTTCTTGGTGTTTCTTCAAGGGCACTTCAATACCCAAGGATGGGACAGCTCTGGGAAGTTTTTCTATGTCCTTGTGGTGGCAGGGAGTGAATTCCTAGAGGGCACAGGCTGTCTTTGGGGGGACCTGTGAACATCCCAGTCTCTGAGTGATCAAGGACCTCCACTTCTGATGTTTTCATGCAATTTACCTCCTCATAGTTACCTTGTGGAAACTGCTCTGTGCAGGGTCTTACTTTGCAGTACATGTGAGGTTTCTCCTTCCATGTGGGGTTGGGGACCTCTGATTCCCCTGCATGTGCCCCAGGGAATGAACTCTGCAGAGCTCCTGAGGGGTGGGAGCTTGGTTTGGGGTAAGGCAGTGGCTTGTGCTGTCTGTTCCTGCTCAGCACCATGGAGCTCATGGCAGGACTCCCAAACCCTCCAGAAGGGAGTGTAGAGGAGATAGGGAACAGGACTGAGAGGTGTTTGATGAGGCGATGGGGCAAGGAAAGGGGGCAGAGAACTGGTGTGGAAATCAGGGGCAGCAAAGAAATAAGGGGTTGATGATGGAGGGTTTGAGAGGCTCTTGGGTGGGCAGGAAGACTTTTGGGGATAATGTAATCCCCATCTGTAAAGTCTGCTTGGGTGGTGCTGCCTGGTACTCCTTGCATGGGAGTATGTGATGGTCATCACCACTCAGCTTCTCCCAGCAGTGCCCAGTCCTGTCTCTGAGGTGGTGAAGTGCCACTTGAATTAAGTGTCAAAGCACCAAGTGTTTGATTATAATGAATGTTGTGTGGATTGTCATTAGTGTGTGAAATTCTCATTCCCCTGGTAATATGTTTTTAATTGAAGGGTTTTCAGTCAAGCAGCAGGGTTTCTCTCTTCATCATATTTAGTCATTATTCCATGTAATGGAGTTGCTTCTAGTTAGGAGAACAGGCTATAAAGGGCCTTTAATTTAGAGGATCCTGCTGTACTTCCCAAAGTGCAGAGAGGCACCAGCAGCCTGGCTCCAAGCCTTTGAATTCTTGCCTGCTGTGGGGGTAACCAGCCTTCAGAGAGCTGCACCCTGGCAGCTATAAAGGAGCATCCTGTGGGTGGACAAGAAGGGGTCCTGCAGCCACATTGCCATGTGCTGACCCCCTGCCACCTGTGGGGTATTGCCAGGCTTTGCTTCCCACTCAGAGCCTCCCAGCCTGGCATGGCACCAGTGGGAGAGCTGGAGCTGTGAGCCCTGGCCTGGGCAGGACACTGGGAGGAGAGGATGGTGCATCCAGGGGAGTAGGGTTAGTTGGCATGGGAGGAAGGGGGCAGGACCAGGTGTGTGACCAGGGGGAGGTGGTCACACACAGGGGATGGAAGCTGGAGCAGCCTGGGGTGTGGGAGATGGAGCTGAGATAGAAATGGTGAAAAAACCCCATTTTTGTTCTGGTTTGTAATCCTAATTGATAAAAAGAGCCTTAATTCAACAAGATGTAGTCACTCTAATGACATCCTTTTTCATATATGTTTAATGCCTGATTCTGCAAGTACATAAGCATGTGCTTAAATTTGCTCCTACATTTTCCACAGCTTTGTTCACAAATGAGTAACTGGGTGGAGTGAAGCTGTCTGCCTTCAGAATTTGAGGCAAATTCTTCAGTAATTGGAGTATGTGAAGCAAAGGTGTTGACTTGCTGTGGTGTTATGTTTGATTTTAATAAACAATAAAAGGTGCAATCCCCTGTTTCTCCCCTTGGCAGGCAGAAGAAGCTGGAAGTGGCTATGGAAGAGGAAGGCCTTGCAGATGAGGAGGTAAATACTGCTTTAAGTAACCTTACAAACTGCTTTGCTTTTGTCCCACTGCTTCAAATGGGAATTTGAGGAGCTCACAGAAATATCAGCCAGTGTGACAATGTTTTATTTTGTACATGAATGTTGCCCCTGTCAATAACCTGTTTATTAGGGAAGCTGGGAATATGCTTGACTGATACTTGCAAGGCTTTTCATGCTACCTGTAGTTCTTATGGCAACAGCAAGTATATAGCAAGCTTTTCAAAGATTAAAATTGTTTGCTGTTGTATTTGGCAAGAAAAAAAAAAGGTGGCATGTGGTTAGAAGTGGGTAGAAAGCAAAATGCTGCACCAATTTTTCTTGATTTAAACAATAAACCGTCACACCTTTGCTCCATTTGGATACAGATGAGGAGGGATCTCAGTCTGGTTGCCATCTCTCAGAACTTTGGTCAATAAGTTGCTTTTCTGAGGTCCATTACACCATGTCTGCCTTCAGGATAGGCTGGGAAATAAGTAGGAAGAGTGTCTCAGTCCTTTGTGAGTTTTTGTGGCTGCTGTAACTACTGGGAAGTGGGAAAATGAGTGTGGGTGTGTATTGCCATCTTGTGGCTTTAAAGGATGCTGTAATCCCAGCACGGAGTCTGGCAGATGCCTGATCCAGGGTCCTCCTTAGCAGTCTCTGAGATCTCAGCATTTTTGGGATCAGCGTTTGTCTTCTCTCGGGGTGAATCCTGGTGACATTTTCATCAGATGAAACATATGATGGAATTTGGACGGATTTTTCTTTCAGAATTGAGTGCTTGCCTGCCATAAACCAAATGGACTTTGTTATAGATCTGTAACCAGGACCTCTGCTGCTTGCTAAGCTCCTTGTTGCCTGTCATCACTCATTTTGGTGGGGCACAAGTTTCAGCTTTTATTGATCCTTCACACTGCCCAAAATGAGGAGTCCTTGCCTCAGGCAGTGACTTTGGCCTTGGGACTGATATACTTTAGACCAATATGATAGTTTTTCATCATTATTTTTCTTTTTTTTTAATAACTAAGTAATAAAAATAAAATACCACCACCCACCAAAAAAAAAGGTGAAACCGTGCCTGAGGCTTCTGTAGAAAAGCCCATACTCGAGGATCATACTTTGAGAAATTCAGAAAGAAATGTAGAAGGAAAAGTCTTTCTCCTGTTGGGATTCCAGAGAAGAACTTCCCAGGAAGGGAGGGTGCATATCTTGACTCTCTACTGCCAAGTGCCTGACGGATTCCTGTGTGTGTGTCCTCAGAAAAAGCTGCGCCGGTCACAGCACGCTCGCAAGGAAACCGAGTTCCTGCGCCTCAAGAGGACCAGGCTCGGCTTGGACGACTTCGAGTCTTTGAAAGTCATAGGAAGAGGAGCATTTGGGGAGGTTTGTGGCACTCTTGCTTGAACAGGACATTCAAATGGGACTGACCAGTGTAATGAAGCATTTTAATTACAATTTAATGAATTGTTTTATTGCAGAGCAGCAGCTATCTGTGTCATTCTCCAAGCGTGATGAGTGTAGTGATTAATCACATGCTTTGATTTCCCAAGGCTTCTGGAAAGACACTTAGTTTCCCATGGCTTCCCACACTGGTGTTGCCCACATGGCCCTCTGAAATTATGGATTTGCTCCTCTTGATAAACCTCCTTTCTGCCCTGTGTCACATTAGTTATTTCTCCTCCTGAATTTTAACCTACACAGTCCAAGCTACCTGGAATTCACTGTGCCTGCTGACTTTTCCTCAAACACTAACAGTTCCTCCCTAGTGTTAGTGTTGTACATGGTGCAGAATAATTCCTTTTGCAATGTGTTTTTAATTTAACAAGAGAACTTTTCCATGCCTGGCAGTTGGGAGCCTTCCAGTGGATTTCTGAGGCAGAGGAGACTCACTGGGTTCTCTCTCTCATTCAAGGTCCGCCTCGTTCAGAAGAAGGATACAGGTCACATTTATGCAATGAAGATACTAAGAAAAGCAGATATGCTGGAGAAAGAGCAGGTTTGTGACCTATAAGTCCCCTAAATTTCAAATTTACTGTCTAGAAAATATTGTCCACCTTTGAAAGCCCCTGTAATGGTCTGGCAGTCCAAAGGGTCTGTGGCATTGCTACCACAGCACAAAAGAAGCAGAAGTTAGGAAATATGGTCATGTAACTGCATTAAAAAATACTTTATTTACAACCAATTTGCAATAGTGACAAAGATCTTGTTTTTCTCCCCTTATCACCACGGAGCTTATAGTACTGAATCTGTAAAACTACATTTCAAGGAAAATGCTTCTGGAAAAATAATCCTGTGCCAAAGTAAAAATGCAGGTATTTGATGTTTTCTGTTCAAGAAAACACAGAAATCACATTGTTCATCAGCTTTGTCTTCCTTGGGTTTTGCTTTATAGTTGGGTCTAATCTTGTTGGGGGCTTATTTGCTTTGATTTTGTGTGTTTGGTTTGGTTTTTGCTTTTACTTTTTAGCTGACAATTCACTGTGAGGACACAGCAAGCACTTTAGCACCACAAAGCAAAGAAATCAAGGGTGGGTGTCTCCAGAGATAAAAGAGGACTTTTTTCAAACCAGTCCAAACCTTACCTATCATTTGCACATCATTTCCCTGCAGCAGTGGGGCTTTTTTTTCCTGGCACAGATTATTTTGTCTCCTGCAGCCCATGGCCTGAATTTAGGGAACCAGAGGAGCAGCATGGTGTGCAGAGCAGCCAGGATTTGTGTGGTGCTGCCCCCATTTCAGAACCTGATGTGGGAAGGAATCTGAGCTCACGCTCTGCATTCAGTTTGGGACAGTGATCTTCCCTGGAGAGTGTTTATCTGCTGGAATTTTCATTGCCTGGCTTGTTCCATGGAAAGCAACAGAGGACACACATAAAAAAAGAAATCTAGTATTTTTTTTTTTCCCAAGCCTGGTAGCCCTGGGAGAAATCCTGGCTGTTTAAAAGCCAAGTTTTCCTATTGTATTTTAGAGCTGCATTGAGGAGTGGGGGGTGGAAGGAAATATTTTCTAATGAGACTAAATAAAGGCAGATAAATCCTAGCTGGAGTGTCTCTTGCAGAGGAACAACCTTTGCCTCATGCAGCCCTGTGACAAGATTCATGTAAAGATGTTCCTCACCAGCAGAACTGGGGAAGAGATGCAGAAGACTGTTTGCTGCTTTTTTTTCCCCCTACAGCTGTCAAGAAATATTTTTCCATGCAGATGTCATTAATTTTTCCTCCAGGATGAGAGTACATTGTAGTGAAAACACACACCCCTCCTCCAATCTCCATTATTCTTAATTTCCAGCAAATTATGGGGTAGCAGCTTTCCATATATTTTCCAAAGCTTTAGGTGGAACTGGCATATTCTGGGCAAGGTCAGATATTCCTGAACTCACTTGCACTTTTTCCACCAGCTTTGTCAGTTCTTTCTAACAAACAGAACCAGCTTAACAAGCTGTGCTTTGTGTTTCTAGAGAAACCCTGGGCTCTTGTAAAAAATAATGGAAAATAAGAGCATGGAAAGAGCTAGAATAATAGTTCCTTGACTAAAGGTCATGAAAATATGCTGTAAGGCTAGGAGTGTAATGTGATATTCCTTATTGAAATATTTCAATATTTGCCCTTTAATAATAATAATAATTTTAAAAAAATTTTAGGTGGCCCACATCAGAGCAGAAAGAGATATTTTGGTTGAAGCGGATGGAGCGTGGGTAGTGAAAATGTTTTACAGCTTCCAGGATAAAAGGAACCTTTACCTGATCATGGAGTTCTTACCTGGAGGTAAGTTGGGTGCTGTGGCATCAGGTGATAGAGGTACTTCTTCCTTAGCTTTTGTTGGCAGCTTTATAAAATGTTGGAAACAAACATGCTATATAATTTGTGAAAATAAAAATGTTAACACGCTTTTAAATGAAGTTCCAGTCATGTGACTATTCCTGATTTTTAGGAGAAGGAAAAAGATTGTGAAGGGGTATTAAATAGACTTGAATTAAATAATTATTCTAATAGAAATTTCTGCTTTTTACAGCTGAAAATGTTAACAGTAAAAACAAAAGAAAAGCCCTTGTTCAAACAGTTTGTGCAATAAATTTAACATGTGTAAAAATCCACTCTATTTTCCTGGGCTGTTCAATTAAAATTCCTGTTTAGGATTTTCAGCTAAAAAAGTAAGTTGAGTTTGTAGGTCCTTGCAGTCATAGTTTCATAATTAGTAACTATAAGGCCAGTTACAAGGTTAAATTTGGATTCTACTGGGGTTTCTTATAGTCTTGTGATTCACATTAGTCGTGTGATTTAAAATGTTCTGATCCCTAAGCTGCATTTTCTTCTCTTTGATGAGGTGACATGATGACCTTGCTAATGAAGAAGGACACTTTATCAGAGGAGGAGACCCAGTTCTACATTTCTGAGACGGTGTTGGCCATCGATGCCATTCACCAGCTGGGATTTATCCACAGGGACATCAAGCCAGACAACCTCCTGCTGGATGCCAAGGCATGTACTGGGCTCACCAACTGCTGCTGCTTCCAAGATCCCAGGCTGCACATCCTGCTGCTGAGCAGTGGGAGCCCCTGCTGCCACCCCAGAGATTTCAACTGGCTGGAGGGAAGGCAGGGAATGGCCACTGTGTTTTCCTTGGAGAACACCAATAAGCTTAAACAAAGCCAGATCCTACTGAGAAGCCTTTTAACTGTTTAAGGCAAGGCTTTTAAGGGAGAAAACCCACTCAGGGTGACCAGATGCTCATATTCATACACAATAAAAGGTGATACTATTCCTTTCATGCATCTTGAAGTAGCTGTGGACAATTCAGACAATGCTAAATGTTCAATTCCTACAGTTACATTTATTTCATCACCCACTCACCTGTGGAAACTCCCTCAGTGAGACTGACCATTCTGGCCATGACATGCACTCAGTAAGCATCACAGAACCATGGAATTATCAGGTTGGAAAAGATCTTTAAGATGATGGAGGCCAGGCATTATCACAGCATGCACAGGTCTGTCAGGTTTGATGGGTTCTATCTAGCACTGATGTCTGCAAACCTGATTAAAGCCAAGGTTACCATCAAAACATAGCAAAGGAATTTTGTCCTGGAGGCTTTCTCAGTCGCAGTGGTATCCAGTTCAAAACAAAAGCAGGCAAAGTAGCTGCCCTCAGCTGTTGGGAAATTGTAGCTATAACCATTCCTGGGAGGCCATAGCCTGCTGGAGAGAAAACAGACTCTACCAGGACACCAAGGTTCAGTCATTGCTTCCCTGCTTGTCCTGTGCCAGTCCATCATGGCCTGACAGGGCATGTGCAGTGATTAAAGCTCTTTTTTTTTTTTTCCAAGCACTACCTATCTAAATAATGGTTTCATGTTCTCTGATGGTTTTTTTTTTTTAGGGGCATGTAAAGCTGTCTGATTTTGGGCTCTGCACAGGTTTAAAGAAAGCCCACAGAACAGAGTTCTACAGGAACCTCACACACAACCCACCAAGTGACTTCTGTGAGTATGAGCTGTCCTACTTTAACATGTAAATGGTTTTGAGCTGCAGCTGTACATTGTACCTGTGTTTCTGCTGGGATAAGCAAGATGGGGCAGGCAGATTGCATTTAATTGGAAAACTGGAAATGCTTGTTCCCTAGGACATGGGAGCATTTCACAGGCAAGAAATTATGATTTCTGCAGTGATCATGTATTTTTGCACATTCATACACAGATCTAAATACACATAATGTATCTATATTTTAATGTATTTTTCATAATGTTAGTGAAGTTACAGACCTGCTCTTTCAGGAGGGACATGGGTTTCATGTGCCAAAAGAGTGGAGTCAGTGACAGTCTCATGAAACTTTTCAGAAGCTGATCTAAAAATTTTAGCAAGTACTAATTTAGAATTGCTGATGATGTGTCCTACTTACATGAGTTTCAGCTGTGCATTGGACAGTAGTTATTCTCATGTTCCCCTTTTCAGTTATAATCAAGTATTTGTTTCCAGACTAAAGGATTTTAAATATACAAAATACTTATTTAAAACTGGAACCCTATAAATCTTTTTTCTCTTAATTCTCACAAAAGCATTTGTTATTTAATAACTATTTTGTAAATTAGCATTTCAGAATATGAACTCAAAGAGGAAAGCAGAAACATGGAAGAAGAACAGGCGACAGCTGGTGAGTTAATTAAATAATGTATAATTTTTGTTTTGCTTTTAAACTATTTACAGAAAATGTTAAACTAAAACTCAGTGCTAATGCTCCTGGTTTTTAAAACCTGCAAGGCCCTCATATGTCACTCTCTACCAGCTCTCAAAATCACAAATAACCCAAAAGAAGGGGGTCCAGGTTGGAATAGCAAGACCCTGCTCTTCTCTATGCCTTTGTTTCCCTTGTGAGCACGTGGCCCAAGTCCTCAGGTGTCAGCAGCCACGTGGCCAAGGTGTGTCTGGAGCTCTCTGCAGCACTGACCTGCTGTGGGCAGTGTGGCCTCCTGCCTCTGGTTCCTGCAGCTCAGTCACGAGCAGCTGTGTGGCTGCAGGATTCCTTTCTAGAGAACTGTAGGGAATTCCCATCCTGCTGAACGGGAGGGTGGTGGAAAGGCTGTGGGAGGGTGTTGGCACTGCAGTGCTCCAGCCCGGGTTTGTGATGAGGAGTGGTCACATAATAGGGGGAGCTGTGGCATGAACTGAACCAAAGCAAAGTGTCTTTCAGCCATGGGATTTCAGACTTTCATCCCTGCCCACGATTTTCACCAAAAAACCTCAGCTGTCAAATTTCAGAACCTTTTATTTTTCCACACTCTTTTGAAAAAGTCATCTACTGCAGTATTCCTAAAAACCTGCAGGGTTGTCTCTTCTTTCCTCATGAGACATCATGAGATTACATTGCAACCACCCCGCTGCCTCATGGGGCTGTATTTCACAGCCTTATTCCAGCCTGGAATTAGATCCCTGAAAAGACTTTCTCTCAAGTCCAGTAAAGGCTGATGTGGCAGAGCTGTGTGGCGAAGAACAGTCCCACAGAGACAGTAAAAGGCCAAAATGACAATTTGCATCAACAGTGTTGGAAAAGGAGCCACATTTTCACTTTTCCATTGGTTCAATCCTAAATGTCTCGGCTCTGTTCAATCCAACAAAGTGTTTCTTTATGGTCAGAAAAATGAAAGTAAAGTATTTTTGTGGCAAAACTGCTTTTGGATTACTTTTTTGGTCTTGAGGGGTTTTTTTGTCGGGTTTTGGGTTTTTTCTCTCCCTCCTGCCCCATGGAAGATTTTTCACCAGTAAAGAGAAATTCCCAATGCACAGCTTGTGTATTGTGAGTGTCACACCTGGGAATCTACCACTGATTTATGCCTTTAAAAGTAAACAAAGACCACCACAATAGAACTTCTTGGGTATTTTTGTAATGCAGCCACCTGAAACTTTAGCTAAGAGGACCTTCTGATATTGCAGTTGCAATATTCTACGATCTCATCACGTTAAAGAGGATGATTTCCATTTATTTTCGAAGTTCTCTGTGTTTATTAATACAAAGGAATAATATTCTTGGGATTTTAGTTCCTGTGAATTCTCAAATGAAGCATTCTTGCTCACCTAAACAATAAGATCCTGTATGGGAATCCCCAGGAAAAGGTATTGCAAAGTGTAAAACAGCAGTATTTTTCTTTTAAAGAGGTTTTTCTTTTTTTCCAGGCATATTCTACTGTTGGAACCCCAGACTATATTGCTCCAGAAGTGTTTATGCAGACTGGGTACAACAAGCTGTGTGACTGGTGGTCCTTGGGAGTGATTATGTATGAAATGCTAATAGGTATGTTAAAAACCCCAGCTTGAGAGTTGTTCAAAGGTAACAGGGTCCATTTGTTCAGAAGAGAAAACCTCTGGCTAATACTTGGTAGATTTGGGAGCCCCAGTGACAAAAGCAGAGGTCAGTGCTCTCCTGTGAAAAGTTTATTAATTTTTTATTTGTTTGTGCAGGGTATCCACCTTTCTGCTCAGAAACGCCACAAGAGACTTACAGGAAAGTTATGAACTGGAAAGAAACGTTGGTATTTCCTCCAGAGGTGCCCATTTCAGAGAAAGCAAAGGATTTAATTCTAAGGTCAGTAAGAAAAACCCAACTCTGGCCTCTTGCCCAGCCAGGGTCGTCTTCCATCAGGGTAAATTCCTATTCTGTGTGAAGGAAGCTTTATGTTGGAGGGAAGGCTGGTTTATTCTGTCACCATCCTTGATGGGTTCAAGTCTTTTTCCCTTTACCATTTGTTGAACATGAAGAAATAAGCTGGAATGATCTTGATTTGTTCCATGGTATAAGGTGAAACAGAGCAGACCAAAAATAAAGTGATGAACACAGAATTTTTCTCTTCTCAGACGGGGCAAGAAAATAACCACTCATCAGCATTTAATGGACTGAACAGAAATCTTTGGATGTTTTGGATTTACTCACTTCTTTCAAAATCCCAATTTTTAATTTGCACTGAGGTTTTTGTGAGGGTTTTGGTGACAAGGTCAGGCAGAAATGCTCTCTTGTCCTGGGAGGGTTTGGGGGGGCACATTGGTTTTGGGTTTGATATTTTTTCCTTTTTTTCCTTTTCAAAGCTAATGTTATAGCCTTACACAACTTTGTTACAGGCAAAAAGGGGAATGTGCTTCACAAAACTAGAATTTATTATTAGTTCAAGCAGTGCTCCAGTAATCTACAAAAACATAAAAAATACAAGAAACAGTTATCCTGCATCCAGTTAGTGATACTAACTGCTCAAATAATTCAATTGTTGCTAACCCTCATGAATAAGTTTGTGTAAAACAGTTATTTTCAGTATCTATTTCTCTAGTGTTCTGCTCAACCTTCTTTGTCAGCATCCCAGGTTCTCTGTTGGACAGAGTACAGCATTTCTGCTGAGGATTTCTTCCTCCTCAGTCCTGGCTGTGTTTGGGGAATTTTTAGAGATTCCAGTGTATTTGTTAGCATGTCTTGCTCATGCATCAATTCAACTTACACAACGACTACTTGAATTTATCAGTTTGTCTCCACAAGGAGAAGGGTTAAAATTGGGGCAAAACATGCTAGTTATAGGTAATCTACTAAAACGAGGTCAAAACAGGTTGGACAACAACCACCTGGGCATTTTGGGTACTTTGTCCATTACAGCTTGGACAAGTTGGGCAAGGTGTGTTTTGGCTTAAAGGGAGATGCAGACAAAGCTACAGGTATTTGTTATGCATACAGATAAATCCAAACTAAAATAAGCTCAGGTTCAGACAGAGCCTGACAAATCCTGTGATTGCTCTGGCTGAGTGTTGCTACAGGGTTTGAGGTCTCTTGTTAGTCCTTGGCCTAACTGGGCTGCAATACAAATACAGGCAGGTTTTCTTTACCAGTGACACCCATCTACAAGCAAAAGAACTTTTAATTTATAATTGGAGACAGTTTATAGCCTAACCTGCTGTGCTACACATGCAGAAGATGGCTGGGATTTCATGAATTCCTAGGCAAATGTTGGTATTCCCATCTCCTGGATAAGATACTTGAGAGGCTTTTCCAGCCAGCTCAGCATCAGTCCAGAGCAGAAGGGTCAGCCTCTGCTGCTCCCAGGAACAAATCCCTGATGTGGGAACCCAAAGTGCAGAGAATATTTCTGTGCCTGTTTTGAAGGGTTCTACCCCCCTGGACAACACTGGTTTTGACCTTCGTCCATGGAGAAAATTACCAACACTCTGGGAAGAGTTAGAATCTACACTGGTGTGAACTGGATGATAGAGCAGTTTGTAAGATTGTCACAGGGTGAAAAATTTAGAGGTTTTGGGTTTGTTAATGTAGTAAATAGATAAAAGCTAAAAACTTCAAACTGGAGGATTGTTGTTGTTCTCCAGGCCTTTTTCTTCTTCTTCTACTACTGCATATTCTGCAGCAAAAGTAATTTAGGGTGATTGGATAAAAAATTCTGCAGTTCCTGCACACGCAAGAGGGTGATTTATTGAACATTGGTAGAAAAGTAAAAATATCTTTCTTTTTAAGCTTTCATTGGGTGATTTACCTTTAAATGGGCTGTGTAATCTTGATAACGGGGGCATTTTTCTGCATTCTTTACTGGGTGCTGTGTCTAGCACTCTGTTCCTCTGATAAGACTTAATAAAACAACTATTTAGAAGCAAAGAATCTGAAGACTCCTCTCATCTTTTCAACCTTCTGGCCAGGACTCTATAAATCCCCCTCATCAGGGGGGATTCCATAAATCACGGTAAAGTGATACCTGAGGTCACTGAGTTGCTGTCAGAGAGCTTCCACCTCCCTATTTTCCTGCTTTAGGATTTTAGGCTTTTCCTGTCTGGCCTGCTTGAGCAGGTAACAGTCCCCATCTCACCAATCCACTCTCTGTCTCCAATTTCACCTTTTTCTTCCTGCTGTTTCACGGCTGCTTCTCATAAACTGACAATTTCTGCTGGGGTTGGAGCTGAGGTTATGCAGCAGGGCTGTATCAGAAACAGGCCCTGGGTCTTTGCACCACCTGCACCTCTGAGGAGAGGGAAGGGGGAGAATAGGGACATGGCATGTTTGGAATGGGCTGGCTCACTGGGATCTAAAATATGACATCAGAGAGCAGTCCTGATTTACTAAGTATATCCATTCTTCTTAGTTTGACTTTGAAACATGGATGTTTAAATAGTTGAGAACATGCAGAGGAGCTCTCAGTAGTAAGGATTTAAGCCTCCGTTCCAAACTGATCTTACTAAAACATGCAGCAACTTTTCACAAACCTGGAAGATGGGGATGCAGCAGTTTAGAAAAGGTGTCAGTTATTGGCATCAGAGCTTTTTGTTTTGGGATTTAACAATGTTCTGCTTCTGCTATTTCCCTTCTCTCCTAGGTGCAATGGGCTGCTTTGATGTTACCCCAAGTGGTGGGGAACAATTGAAAGAACTTCTTGAAATTCTTGATACTGGATACTGTTGCTTCTGTCTGAATTTATCATAACATTCTGTTTGTTTTTCCCCCTTTTCCAGGTTTTGTATCGACTCAGAAAATAGAATTGGTAGCAATGGAGTAGAGGAAATAAAAAGTCATCCATTTTTTGAAGGAGTAGACTGGGGACATATCAGGTATGTATATACACACATGTTTTACAGGGAGAATAAAAGCCATGAAAGCAAGAATTTCATGTAGTATGATGTCAAGGACAATTATTCCCAATTTATCTTTCATTTTGAAAGGCAGCTACTTGGCAGTAGAGTGACAGTGAAGGTTTTCAGGCCTTGCTGACATTCACAGAAATGATCAGAGCTCAAGTATCTTGAGATACCTCAGATTGCTCCAGACTGCCCAGAATGGAAAGAAATTGTTGTGGGGTGGCTGTGGATTTAATTGTAATTGCGTTAATTAGAACTGTGATGAGTTTACAGGTGTAAATCACTGCCTTTCCCACAGTGTTGTGTCCCAGTGTGAATATTTTGGGGGGACAGATTCCTTGGGCAGTTTCAAAAGCCACCTTAAAACTCCTGCAAGGGCTCCCTGACTGTGGAGGTGCTAAAGCAGAGCCAGACTGGTTTGGGAGAGAGATGCTCAGTGTCACAAAGAGGAGCTACAGTCCAAAGGTTTTGGATGAGGTCCAGGCTGATGAGTCCTGGAATTGTAAAGCTCTGGCTGCAAGTGCAATCCTGCTGGGCTGGGTTTGTGAAACAGAGTAACCACAGCGGTGGCTGGTGACAAGATCATGGTGATGGCTGTGTGGCAGATAAGTGTGGAATGTTCTCTCCCTTAATGGGAAAATGATGTTTGCCCCAAGCCTGCCAGGAAGACACCAATGGGGACAGGGAACCAAACAATCTCCCCATGGTGTCAGCAAACAGCAGAGTCAGATTCATTTGTGATGCACTCGGTGGAACCCTTGTGCTCTGCTTTAAAGGGAAGTTGTAAGTGTAAAAAGCTAATCTGAAACTGGAACTTAATGTCTCATTTCTCAATATTCACTCTTCTGGCATTTATCTTTATTTGCAGGGAAAGACCAGCTGCAATCCCTATAGAAATCAAGAGTATTGATGATACTTCCAACTTCGATGAATTTCCTGAATCAGACATTTTACAGCCAGGTGAGACTGCCATTGTAAATTCCAAATTTCCATCTGTGACATGCCAGAATACTCCACAGATGCCTTTGTTGTTGTTTATATTCATTTTTCTAATGCCCTCATCAAGTTAGTCTCTAGATCAAGTCTTTATATTTTCTTTGAAATACAAGTGTAAACCTGTGATCTCTCCTAGCTGCAAAGCCCAGAGATTTTAAGAGTCAAAGCCATTGGTAAAAACAGTTTGCACAGGTAGTGAGCACAGAAAGCAGTGGAGTTTTCTGCCAGGCAGTCTGTCTAACCAGGTTCTGGTAAAACATCAGGCACTGATTTGCTTTTCATCTTCAATGACTTTTGAGGTTTGTGCCAAACATAATTGTTGAGATATTTGTGGGTAAGAATTTTCAGACAGTTGATTACTTAACACAGTAATTCATGAACCTGAGTGGCTCTGTAAATCACTTCAGGGTTTTTTTTTAATTGTTGATTTCTCTTGGCAAGTTACAGGAAATTTTCATATGTTAAAGGGTTGGTTCTCTGACATACACGTAGTTCCAGGTCCCACTGTTTTCAGTTCCTTGAAAATTGGCAGATGTTTAATAGTGATTAATTGCTATCTGCTAAGTGTACTTGTGTTAACAGCCATAAACTGTTGGTTATTTTTTTTCTGAAATGGCTTTTATGTAATGGTGAGGAAGTTTGTCCTTTTGATGCAAAGCAACTCATCTCCAGTGCCTAAGCTGCTTAAGCCCATATTTGGATAATGCTAAGAACATCTGTATTATTTTGGCATTTCAGACCCACTGCAAATGGTACTGTACATGTAGATACCTAAAAATCAGAACATCAGAAATGTCATGGGGTTTGTAGTTGTGTATCTTACGAGTGTGTTAGAGGCTTCTGTCAAGGTGTGGAAGCCTGACAAAGTGTGTAGCCATAATAAAGAAAAAAAAAGCAAAACAACTCCCCCCTCTTTTTCTGCTTCAGAGTTCTATCCTGAAATTATAACTCAGACCATTGACAAAAGGCAACTGACCTGATTAGAAACAGGATTTCTTCCAGGAGTTTCTGCTGACTAAGGAAATAAGAGTTCAGGGCTGTTTAGCTCTGTGAAAAGTCCTCTCAGAAGCAGCCTGGGTTTAACCATTTTAATGTGTGCTTGCTTTTGTTTCTGAATTCTAGTGCCAAACACGACGGAACCTGACTACAAATCCAAAGACTGGGTTTTCCTCAATTACACCTACAAGAGGTTTGAAGGGCTCACCCAGCGTGGCTCCATCCCTTCCTACATGAAAGCTGGGAAGTTGTGAAACAGAACACAACCCCCCCAAAGGAAATTGCAAACACAAACCTCAGGTAGCTGCATCACCAGGCCCGCTTGGCGTTAGTTATCAACACATCGACTCTGGTGCGCATCGATTTCACACGGAAATTCTACAGGATTAGGATTTCTAAGACTACTACAGGAATTAGTTGGCAGTGCCAGCTGGCTTNCTGAAAAATTCTGTTGTTTTTTTTTTTTTTTTTCTTTTTTTTTTTTTTCTTTTTTTTTTTTTTTTAATAATTGAATATTTTTGTTAACTTTATTATACAAAGGTACTGGAATAAAAGGAACGTGCATCCCTTTTCCTGCACTGCCTACGTGTGGATAACGGTTAATTATGCCTCTCTGTACTGTGGCTTTGTTTGTACTGTAAACCATCTAATCCACCCAGGAGGGAAACATATCATTTGATGCAGCATTGTTGTTGTACTGCTCACCTGGTGGGGTTTAGATATGCAGTATAAAAAAAACTGTCCACATTTGCAAACCTCTCTGAGCAGTTGCTCAGGGGTGTTCCATTTGTGGTCTGCAGATCCCCCATGACTGTAGCACATGGAATTATTTTAAATAGCAGTGTCCTCTGGGCCTCCCTGTGTCCTGTGTGCCCTCTCTTGCCCACAGTGCAGGACTTCACCAGCCCTTTATCATCATCCCTTTTGTCCCTTTTCCCACAGTGTGTGGCAGTGAGGCAGTCCCTGTGATGTGTTAGTGGTATTTCTGCTTTAAATGATAGTTGGCAGTATTGCTGTTTGAGGTGATGATGCCTGCTGGAAATTTCAGAAGAAGAAAGGAATCTGAATAAAAATTATCAATATTTTTAGCAGAAGGGAAATGTTTCGATATGAAGTTTTGAGGAAATGGCAGACTTTCCAAGACTGCATTCCTGCCTCTGCTCTAAAGCAGATCATCTTTGAGCTGCTCATAATTCAAACATCCTCTTCTCTCTGTGCAAAATGTGTTCTAGAGAAGTGATCAGATTGGTGCTTTTTCTTTTTTTTTCCTCCCTGAGCAGCTGCAGCCAGAAGGGATCCTGCTCTAACCTCTTCTCTCCAGAACAGCAGCTCTGCTCAAATAGAGGAAAGGGAGTGTCCCACTAGACCCAGACTCTCCAGTGGCCTCCTTTTCTTCCAGTATCTCCACCTGGCATGGCCATGGGATTATAAGGGATCAGCTGAGCCTGCAGCCCGATTTCCAGGGACCAGGGACTAAATGTTCTTGTGGCCAGTCTGCAGGATGGTGACAACCTGACAGCTGAGCCAGGTCTCCTTCCCCTGGGCAGAGGAAACAGAAGCAGAAATACCTCCGTGTGCAGGCTCTGGTTTTGTTCATCAGCCCAGCAGCAGTTCAGGACTGAGTTGCACTCCCTGAACAGTTTGCAGTTATCTGGTCACTAGTGACTTTCTCTGCCTGTACTCACAGCTTATCTGCAGGGCTTTGAATCTGTCACAGTACAGCAGACATCTCTGCTGTCATTTTCTGGTCAAAAGAGATGTACAGCAATGAACAATTCTCCAGTGGCTGAACAAGCAGAGTCACTGTTGCTGTCTCCCTCCTCTGAACACCAGTGAAAGGCACCCTAATAAAACTTCTGCAGCCCCCTCTGAGTGGAGCACAGGATGTTTTGGCATACAGTAGGAAAAGCTCCACTGGACAGGCTTTTGCAGCAATATGGAAACTCCTGTTATAAAGCCGTTAGAGAAATATTTATTGCTGTTAGGCACTGTGGAATCAGCTGTTCTGAATTGTTTGTGTGCTCTGAAAAACACACTGGGATGTTCATCTGCTGCATAAGAGCCCATTTGCCAGCCTGATTCCTGTGCCTGCCTGTGATGTGCAGGTCATCTTCCCTGATCCAGCCAGGTTCCCTGATCCTGCCTTTCCTCCATGGAATTGTCTCACCTGAAGCATCTAATATCTGTTATTTATACCAAACAGTTTCAGCCTTCAGCTCCTCAAAGAGGAGTAGCCAGTGCCTCAGGGCCCATCCAGTGTTATATCAGAGCAAAGCTAAGCTGAACTTCTGCCTGAATGCTGGACTGAGGTGGGAACAGCTCTTTGATCTCCCAGCTTTGCTTCCCAGACCTTACACTAATTAACATCCCTGTATTGCTGTTGGGACAAGGTCCTTAAAAATTCTCCATTGTTGTTCTTAGCCTTGTCAGTGTGGTGAGGCTCAACCTGTGGCCATCCAAAGGCTGTACAAAAACAATAACTCACTTAAATCCACCTTTCAGACATTGTTCTGCCAGTGCCCCAGCAGCTCCTGAGGCTTCTCAGGAAAGGAAATGCCTTTCCTAAGGCCTTGACTCCAAGACAGGGAAGCTCAGGCAGAAAAAAAACCTGAGATGCAAACTTGGCCTCACAGGACACTGCTATTCAAAACAATTTTCATTGGTTTTAATTTCCAGTCTCATCCATGGGGCACGGTGTGCACTGGAATTGGAATTCCTGCAAACACCACCTTTCAGAAGAGCACAGTAACCCCATTAACGTGACCTACAAAGAAGTCTTTGCTCAAACTTGTTGAGACAAGCTCAGTTTCATGGAAACTGCAAATGCACAGTGATACTGGTGATTTTTTTTTCCTGTGGGGCTTAGGGGAGGGCAGAGAAATACACACTTAATTTAAAGCTATCTATTAAACAACTCTGTCTGTACATACTCACTGGTTTACAAACTCGGGAAAAAGCTCAACCCTTCTATTTGCAACACTAAGGATAATACTCATTTAAAACTGCAGATGATTAATCATATCAGTGCTCACATAGGAGCTATATCCATAAGGAAACAGCCTGCAGCCTATCTAGCATAAACTCCTGTATTGTGGTAGTTGACTTTTTAAAATTTTTTTGTAAACATAGCGTTATTTTAATCAGTAAGTCAAGTTAAACAATATTAACTACTGCTTTTAGGATGATAGGGGTTTTTTTTAAAGGTGAAACTGTGACACTGTAATGGATTAAAGAGAACAGCAGGTTAATCTACACTGGCTTTCAAAAAAAAATGGAAGTGCAACATATCTTTAGTTTTGTTATTTCTGTCTGATTCCTTTGGATGGTTGTGTGTTTTCCTTTGGCAATGTTTGTCACTGTGCCATTTATTTTTCTTATTCTTGGAGTACCAAAGATCCTGAAATGGCTTGATGATTGCAACCATGTGAAAATTTATTTTCTGGAAGTATGTTTTGTTAAACTTTTGTTAAAACGTGGAATTGTGTATGCAAATTGTTATCAGAGGTTTGCTGGGACATTTACCTATTCCAGCAGGGAAAACTTGAGTGCATCGATGGAAGTGGAGAGCCTAAATCCAAATTCTGGATCAGAATTCCCTGAAAGTGGGGAGGAAGCTTGGATTGGGAACTGCAGCTGAGCTTTTGCACTTCGTTCCATCTCCAATCAGCTTGAGTGAGTGGCCTTAGGTACAGGACATCAGCAGAGGTTGTCTCATGTGCAAAAGGAGTTAAAAAAAAATTGCCAGCATTCAGAAATCAAATCTTGTTGATACTGCATTTGCACTGTTCAATTTGCCTTGCTGGAGAGTTATAGAAGTGTTATTTTTATAGGTCAATTGTTCCCCACCTGAGCCGTTGGAGACAGTCTGGGATAAGGGCACCTGCTGGGGGGAGATTGGCTGGGGGCACCAGGAATGGGCACCAGGAATGGCACACAGATCTGCTGTCAGCTCCTTCCCCAGGGCTGGCATTCCTCCTGTGCCCAGCAAGCAGGGAATGCTGCAGCCTAGCCCAGGTAATGCTTAGGAAGTGCTCTCACTTTCTCAATAACACGAGCAATTACAGGCGTTGTAACACACCGTACATTGTCCTTTTAATGTTGGGATCTCACAGCAGCTCGTTCTTGGAGTCAAAATGGCAACTGCTATATTTTTCCTAGACTGTTTCATTAGTTGTGGTTGGGAAAGTTACATAGAAGCATTATAAAAATTTATATGAGGCTTTTTACAGCATTTGAAAATAAAAGTAGCATTCTTTTTGTAAAGTCGCAGTTTTCGTTTCTTTCACCCTGGTGTACTGGATTTCTCTTCCAGAATGGGAGACATCTAAGGAATTGAGATCCTATTTTGTGGATTCTCATCTTGAATTCCACAGACAATTAAACACCCCGGTGTTGTTACACTCCATCAGAAAGCAGAGAAAGCAAATATTGTTTGACTTGTCCCACCTGCAGTCACATGAAGAAGCTACTTCTCAAATGGTTACTGATCTCCAAAGTCTTACCTTCCCCATAGGCTGTAATTTATCCAGGAAAGGCTTCCATGGGCAGTTGTGTCCTTTGATCCACTGCAGAAACCTTTCTGTCCTACTGTTCCACTTTCCCTGCCAAGTTCAGAGCGGCAGCAGCAGATGCAGTGAAAATTGTGTAAAAAAATGATCAGAGTGGAGCAGCTGAAAGCCAAGAGAAGCAAGCAGCCACTGCCTGGCCTTGTCTGGAGCCCTCCTGAGAAGAACAGGAGGCATCCCTCCCTCCACTCCAGAATTCTTGCTGTCAGTAAAGGTAAAAATACAACAGAATTTTGCAAGTTCTGATTAATGGGATCACCCTTTTCTTCCCTTAACTGTGCATGATCGTATGGCAGAGCTACATACCATAAGGAAATACAGGTTTAGTTCTTTACCTCCCTTGTGTTACCAAATCAGGTATTCCTCAGAAAAAGCATTTGAATGGAAAATATGAAGGCTATGCCTTCAGCATGAGTAAATCTCTTTTAAAGTCTTAACTTAGGGTTTACAAGACATACTGCAAACATCTGCACTTTTCATTTCTTTGCTCTTGTACAGAGTGTGCCGGGTACCTAAGCAAAACCATTATGCTTTGGGCAATAAAAGGCTTTTTCTGACAATCTTCCTAAGGAAGGAGGAGGGAGGAGTATCCAAAACAGTCTGTCTGTCTTGGGAGTGAGGACAGCAGTGGCTGGACTAGGCAAGGATACGTTTGCAGTTCAGGAAGTGCTTAATGCATTTGGAAATGTAGAAGGCTGTCAGGCATTGGAAGGGGCTGCCCAGGGAGGTTTGGAGTCCCCATTCCTGGAGGTTTTTAAGGAAAGACTGGATGTGGCACTCAGTGCTCTGGTCTGGGGGACAAGGTGGGCATCAGTCACAAGTTGGACCCAACAAATCTTGGAGGTCTTTTCCAACCTTCATGGTTCTGTGATTCCATTTCTCTAAGGTAATGTGATTCATTACATGTTTAAATTTTAAATGTCAGAGAGATATTAAAATGGCTGCCCCACAGCTGAATTTCCCAGGTGAAAGTGGGTTCTAAAGGTGCACGCAGGCCCTGTCCCCTGTGAGCCAGGCTGGGTTGAGCCGTGCCAGGCTCTGCAGCATCGAATGCCTGCTCCTAAAAACCACCAGGCTCCAGGTGCATTGATGCTGGGACAGCTGAAGGGCAAAATGGTGTGTCTGTCGTGCACTGAACTGGCACCAGGGTTTGGACACTTCATCACTCAGGAGCAGGGGGTGTGAGAGGAAATGAATCTTTCCAACGCAGAGAGAGCTCATCCCGCCGCCTCCTGCTCCTCCCAGCGCCACTCCTCAGGTTATCGGAGCCCGTGCAGGTCCCTGTTCCCAGGGGAGATGGAGTGCACAGACTTCAACCTTCTCGTGCTGAGGAGACAATGAGCACAGGTTTCTCCTTTCCCAACCAAGCCCGAGCTCTGCTAGGAACAGTTTGTTTCGGATCTGAACCGACCCTCGATGCCACATCTTGTTTCTGTACCAGCTGCTTTAATCTGTTTCTAGTGAGCCACCATCTGCTGCGGCTTCTCCCTCCTCCAGGAATACGTGCTGCCTCTCCGTGCTGTCCCCAGGCAGTTCACTTCCACTGGCAGCAGCTCCTTCCCCTCCAGGTGCCTCTGCCCGTCCTCCCCACTCCAAAGACAAAATCTTCGCCCTTGCCTCTCCATTTCCTGCCCTTGGAACTGAATGATGAGAGGGCGGCTCATCAGCGGAGTGAGCGCTGAGCCCTTGAAGCTGTTGTGTAAAAATGGAACCACAGCCCCTGCTCCACATTTTGCAAGAGAGACTGCAGCTACAGAGAGCAAGTGTTACAGACACATGGAGCTAACTAACACCTTCCCTCCTTCCTTCCAGAGATGTGTGCAGGATCTGCCCCCCAGCGTGGCTGTACAGGCTGGGAGATGGAGGTGATGGAGCTCCAACAGGAGGCAGATGCCAGGACATTCCCCCCGACCTCATCTGTGCATGTGTGGCCATGCATAAAACAGACTAGACACGGGAGCAGTGATTTACTGTGAGTGCAAAACTGCAACAGTTTGGGACACTTGGTTTCCCTAATTCTACTACTGACTTCACTATACTTATTTCGTACTAGTGAATGATCAGATAAGAACTCCAGTGACTTTTCTGATCAGGACAGCATGAAATCACTGGCAATCTAGACACACACGTCAAGATCTTCAGTCCAGCAGGCTTTCTTTGAGGTCTCATCCAACTCCCATTGACGTCAGCAAAAGATCCCTATCTAAAGCCCAAAGAAACCAGCAACAAGAATGGTCTTCAAAGCAAACTGGTTGCTGATGCCATGCTTTGGTGTTCCTTACAAATGAGACAAAAAGATTGCACTACTTATACAACTCGGCTGGTGAAAAGCAGGATGTGGAGAGGAGGCCTTTTGGCTTCAAACACAGTGGTGAGAAACTTGCATGGCACTTCTGCTGTTAAACAGGGCAATATTACCTGGTTTTTAATAAACAAAATCAAACTAATGCCTCGAGGAAACTTTGCAAAGTGTACAATTTATTCAAATGCCATTTTTAGGCTCTCATTAGGCATTCAGAAATTACCAGTTTCTGCCGGGAACAAAAAGGCTGTTTCAAAACTGAAGATTATTTTCTTTTTAAATCAGAAGTGGCACCATCAAATTGAGAGACTGTGGGGTAAGAGATTTACAAGCAAGTGAATTATTTTGTGGGCACAAACCTTGCCAGCCTGGACTCCAAAATGAAGCAGACGCTTTGGAAAATGTTCATCCTTTTGACCGCCTTTAATTTTGTTAGAAAATCACACACTAAATTATCATCCTGGTGGCTCCAATACTGAGATTAGACAGGGAGAGCAAGTAGGATTTGGATGCTCTTCTCAAGTTAAACTTGTTTCATCATGCAAGGAATTTGTCCATGATTCCCACATGTCCAAGGCCAGAGTATAACCCTATCACAATGCAGTTGGATACTGCAGAACATAATTTTCGCTCCTGGTATTGTGCCAGCACAGCACAGTTGTTAGTGAAGCCTGAATTGGGGTTATTTTGGTTGGGTTTTTCTGGTGTTTTTTTTTTTTGGATTTTTTTGTTTTGTTTTTTTTGTTTGTTTGTGTTTTTGTTTTGGTTGTTTTGTTT
>VZRS01001565.1:77627-127003 GCA_013398055.1 Ifrita kowaldi | reverse complement strand
TCAGGGTCAACCCACAGCAGTGGCAAACATCAAAACCAGATTTTCATTAAACAATCTGATTTTAAACGTAAGATTTAATGGTGAAATAGGCAAATGCTTGTGAACAGCCACTTGCTTCTTATCTGAAGTAAGATACCTAAATACTAAAAGCTATTTGGCTATGTCAGTCTTTCATGTTTTGCCAGCAAGCAAGAAGAAAAAGGTGGTCTGAAAGGTAACCAGACTTCCCCAAACTGCTCATGGGGCAGTATCTCTTCACTACACTTTCATTTCTGTTTCCTGGTATTATTAATGTATTTCACTTAGCTTCTAAGTAGTTCTAAGAACAAATGCTACTGAGGCTGGCATGCAATTATTAATATTTAATATAATTTTTGATGATAAATTATTATTGAGACAGCAAAAGCCTTCACAACAGCTAGTCTGTCTCTTGCCTTTGAAGTCACCACTGAAAGGTGTGTTCTCTAGAAAGAGATTTGGACCAAGAATCTAACCATATTGTCCTTTAGAAATTATTCAATAGAAATTAATCAAATTTGGGTTTAATCTACAGCCAAACTTGAGCCCTTGACTAGAGAAGGAACTAAAGAAGTTTTTCCTTGCTAGGAATAGCCTGTAGGAATATCCTTATATCATGCCTGCTGGAGCTGTGCAGTAGATGATATTATTAGATATTCTAGAAAGTTGAATGAAATTAAGGCCTTGTATTAATGGGCAAATGACCCAAGCCCAAACCACGTGTGTGGTTTCCTGCTTTTTGAGTTGGGTGTTGAGTTTAGTTCTTTTGCTTTTTCTGTTGATTATCTGAGATCACTTAAACAGAAGTACGGGCCACTGAATTTCACCTATGTCAAGGAGGCAGGAGGAAGTGGACGTTTCAAATACTTTTAATGTTTGATTTTGTTCAGCTGAAAGCAGTATCTCTTGGTACAGCTTCTGTTCTGAGAAATTGAACTCTGGAGGATCAAGTTACGCTTGATGAGTCAAACTCAGCTATTAGGGGTTGTGACAAGTTCTTGTCAATTTTCTCAGGCATGCTCTGAGAGAAGAAAGAATAAAGTTGCCCCTCAGTTCACAGTCAAGGGACACTTGGGAATAGAACTCTACGTTGCTTGTGACTCATTTTGAGTTGCAAACCATAAGACACACCTAGAGCAAGAGAAGGAGTTCTGCACATAAGGTGCATCACCCAATACACCCAGCAACTGACACCATGCAGGCTGAGTATGAGAGAACAATTGTAACTGGGGTCAGTTCAAACGAAGAGATGTCTTAAAAGAGAAATTCTGAAGTTGTGTTGCCTTATATTTCAGGTAGCACAAGTAACTGAGGTATTCATTTTAATTTTTACAATCTTCTTTCTAAACACAGGCTTCATTTTGCTTTTAAATATGGTAGAAGTAAAGGGATTAACAATTCATCCTTAATTTTGAGGCCCAGAGGGATTACCCTTTCATGAAGGGACACCTGTGGTGACAGGTAACAACTAGTATTATTTGCTGCACGGTGAAAAGGATGTGAAGAAGGAAGCAGAATTACATCACTGTAGCAGGGCATCTCACCCCACACCAGAACTTATCTGTTGTTTGTTAACCAGCCAGATAACACAAACAGGGCAAGATGTCTTGTAATGAGTTATTTTGTGCCATGGAGTTAACATTTGTCTGGCATCTCCCACTTGCAATAAACATCTTACTGTTAAGTGAGATCTGGAAAGACAAGCTGGATTTTCGACTGGCAAACACTTTACACCAAAATTTCACAAAGCAGGAATCTTCTATACATTTCCCTGGAAATGTGTGGAACTTCTCCCATGAGTAGCGATGCCTGCTTTGTGGTTACTCCCCAGCGATTAAGTGAAGGAATCTGTGCACATTATCATGGTTTCAGTGACAAGTTATATTCGACTCCTAGTCAATGCTATTTCTTTTGCTAGCTTTAATATAGGTACCTTGATATTGTCCACTGTTTTATGTTATGCTGTAATCTACTAGTAGTTCTTTTTTAGTTTTATACTGGGTAGTAACTGATTCTGATTAAGATCTTTCATCTGTTCTCTTGTCTGTTAAATAAATAATTCATTTTATAAATAGACCTGATCTGCCGTCCTTAGAACTTGCAGGCCAGAGTGATTTCTTAAATTTAAGCTGTTGCCAAAACCTAACGCTTAGGTGTACCTTGTCTGAAGCTCACACTGGTCCCTTGACAATCATCTAACAACAAATTATAGGAAGGGGAATGGATTCTCTCAGCAAAGGTTAAATTATTGTATGAAAGAAATCTTGTGTAAGAATACGCTCAAGGCCAGGCTAGCTTATGCTGCTCAGCACTCTTGAAAACAAACCTCTGCTGTGGTTGGTTTCATGAAGGTTCCTGAAAGTTGGCCAATCTGGCTTTGTTTTCCCCTTGCCCTGGTGGACCACAAGAAAGAGGGGAATACGTTGAAGGTCCCTCTTGCCGGCTAACACAAAGGGAACTGGAGACGAGAGCAGGTGTGCAATGCTCTTAAGGGCATGACTGTACTGTGCAAGACCACAGGGACTGCAGTATCAGTATCCACACACTTTCAGTAAGCCTGGTGGCACACCTCTGCAACTGGCTGAAAGTTGGGAAACGTCGCTGGTGCTGTCTGCAAAATAAAATATGCAAATAAAAGCAAATAAAAAATGTGAGGCTTATCCTCCATTATTGACTGTGATCAATGGAAGGTTTGGTTTAACTGAATCTTCAAAGGAAAGGAATATGTCAAGGAAGAAATTGATCCAGATTTTTGACTCTTTATAGAAACAATCTAGTTTGTCAGGTAGATCATCCCTCTGTCTCTCACAGCCCTCTACTGAAGGAAGTGGCTAAAAAAGGATTTCACAAGATGATCTGAAGGAGAGGCACATGTTTCAGATACCTGAGAATGTCTGAAGACAAAAATAAGGCACGCTACAGACACTTCTATGAGTTGGTAGCAAGTAAACAGAGATTTTAAATTTGGGCACCTGCTTCTTTTTCTGGATTGAATTCCAAGGCACTAGGAGGAGTGAAGGAGACACACTCCGTCAAGACCTCCCAGTCTGAACCGAAGAATTGCACTGCAGGTGAGATGATATTTATTTAGATCTATTTAAATTCCATAAACTTTGAACAGTCTCCAGTTCTCAAGTTGGGATCTTTTATTTGATGTTGGTGGGCAGTTACAGCCAACAAGGATAACCTAAGACAAATCCTAAGGAAAAGAACACAAACAGCCCTTCTGTGGAAATTAAAATCACAGGATTTTTCTCTCTTCCCTGCCCCCTCAAAAGTTGTTGATTTATTGCCCTGAATCAAAGCATGTCATTCAAAACGAAGACGTTAAATAGACATTGAATTAATGATTTGTGTAGGAGAACTTGCACCTAGAAATTATGGTAGAAATACAGAGTACACTGCAAAAGGAGAAAATAATATCTTTCTAAGAGGAAGATTTATTAAACTTCAAAAGCTAGTGGAAAATGCAGAATCAAACATTTCTCCTCTGTCCCATTAGTATTTATTTCTCCAGATTTTACAAATATGAAACTAATAATTCTCCTTATATCTTAAAAGACTACACTTTCAAAATGGGCACTTTACTTATTGCTAGAAAACATGTTTAGTTAAAACCCTATCCTGAGACATGCCAGTGAAGGCTTCATGCATCAGTGTTTGCCCAGGCAAAACTTATATTTGTTCATGTAAATGTCCAGCTAGGACACACAAATATTATTTGTTAGCATAAGGAAGTTATTTTTGCTGGCAAAAGTTTTTGAAACTGTGGCCTGGCATCTAGGCCCAGACTATTTAATGGCGTTTAAAGACACAATGTTAACAGGCAATTTTTTTTGAAGTTTGCAAAAATATAACAAATTTGAAAAACATATGTTCAAATATTCAGGTTCAACCATTATGAATTCTGAATACAGCGTTTCAGACAGAATAAGGTTTCACAGAAGGAAAGAGGGTCTCTATTTAAAGCAGAAGCCTGGGAAAATGAAGACATATGTTCAATTCCTGTTACTGCAATAAACTTTACTGACACTGGGCAAGTATCCTAATCACTCAGTCCCTTAGTGCCCAGCTGGAAAAAGAAGGAACACTGGTGCTTATTTTTCCTGTCTTGCTTCATTTGCCTTGAAGGTCTTGGAAACAGGATTGCTGCTGATTATGTACAGTTACTGCTTGCAGGAGTAAGACCCAGATCTCAACTGGAAGCTCCAGGAACCACAAAGAGCAGGACTGGACAGTGTGCAATTAAAAGGGTGAAAACTTTCAGTACAGCATTTCTAAACACATTTCCTTAAGTGCTCCTTAGAAAAGGGGGAGAGAAATTTCTTTCTCTTTTTTTATTTAAGTTTGAATTAATGAAAATATTTACACCGAAAAATAAATCAATACTGTAAGGATATTGCAAGTAAAATTCAAGTACTTTAAACTTTAGGTAGCCCTTCAGCAATTTTACAAAAAATAAGCTAAGCAAATTAGCAGTGAGACCTACAACACTAACACCGATTTCTGCTGCTACTCTTCAAACTAGCAGTAGCAAAAATTACTTTTTTCACATGAAGCTCTGGAAAGTTATGTTAGATGGGGAAAGCAGGTACAGGTAGTTTTCTCTTTTGCAAAGATTTGCTTATGAAAAAAGACGAACACAGCATGATGTAAGATAAAAAATGTCAAAGAATGTTGCTATCCCTCTGCAGCCAGGGCTGAACATTAAACACTTTCATGGATGCACACAGCCTTCCACAGCAAACCAGCAGCATTGTGTCACTGGGTAAAACACCACTTTTCTACACAGTTCCAAGCTTCAATACCTGTAATTAAGCAACATTTTCATTATTAAAAAATTTTAAAAGCACCGTTTGAGGTAATGGATAATATTTACTTTTTCAGTAAAAATGGGCCATGAGAAAAAGAACATCAAACATGCAAATTGTCTTCAATTGTCACAGAACTGAAAGGTGATTATTGCCAGGGCAGCACAAACATCTGACTTATGTAATCTGACAATCAGCCATTGGCTATTTTTTCCACAGTAAAATAAAAGATTGAAAGCTGTTCCATTTCAGATCAAATGAAATTGTTAAGCTTGGGTGGGGTTTTCTTATTTGTTGTGGGTTTATTTAATTTTTTTATTATTTTTAATCTATTTCACTATTAAATGTAATTAACTTCTAAGACTAAATTTTTTTAATAAAAAAAGAATTTCTGTTTGAAACACATTGATATCAAGTTCATAACTTTTGAGTTAACCTGTGTTTAACAAATATTTTTATTTACTCTCTGTACAAAAAAAGCAACAAAAAGTGTTTCCCTCAACTTAGCAATACTAGACATCTCTTGGTTCATGTTACTGGCATAGAAAAGATTTTCCAGCTTCCAGGAAGCTCCTGGGACTTACTTCACACCATCAATGTTAATATGGCAACATTACAGCTGCTTGAAATCAAAAGAAGTCTGGCCATACTCTTCTGGAGGATGATGTAATTTCAAAGTGACCAAGCCTTATTGAATTTCAGGATATACCTGGGCTAGCAAGAACCTGAACTCAGCTACAGGGAGCTTTGCAAGGCTGCAAGATTCAGACACAAAAATGTTTAAGAATCTGGTTACAAACAGCATTTTCAGGTCGCTATAGCTACATGACTTTCACTGGAGTGAGAGCCCACATTCTACACAGATGTGTTACCTACTCAGGAGCAAAAAGTGGTGACTGAGCAACACACACACATTGCTGTGTGGGATAACCAGCATCCTCCATTTTGGCCAACGAAGTGTTCTGATGTACCTTTCGAGGTCCAAAAACTGCTCTCTAAATAGTGGCATCAATATGATCATTGCTAAGAAATCATCGTGTTAATGTAGCTTTCTCTTTACAACTCTTTCCTGGCCTTTTGTGTTACTGTCATTATCAAAATAAGACCTAGATTTTGAGAAAAGGGTGCAGTTTGCTCTTTGCTATGCATAGCCAGAAAACAAATCCCTGTTCCAATAAATTGTCAACCAGCTTCCATGGCTATTTCACTGCAGAACCAGAACAATTTTGAAACTGCTGTTCCATTTGCCACACATAACTCTCCCCTAAATTATTCTAGTGAAGGCCTCATCTTTCTGTTTCCCTAGCAAGTAGTCAATAAAGAGCTGAATTAAGTGATTCTCAAGTCAGCAAAAGTTTTTGAAGCAAGCATTTTAATTCTTTTTCTTCCTTTCCCCCTTTTACCCCAAAAAGGGACAAGTAGCACCAGTCCTGAAACATTAGGCAAATACTGGAAGCCTTATCAGGCCACAGACCAGAAAAGAAAATGTGTGTGATAACACTCATCCCTTATTTCAGAAGGGCCATATTTTGCCTCATGTGGAAAGATCTGTGCCATTTCCAGCCAGAGGTTACCGAGTTACACAAACCTTCTGTTTCCACATGTGTCTGGGAATGTGTCCTGGGTTGCAGTGTATTCCATTACCATCCTCATGAGCTGCTGAAACCAGGCGGGGCAGTGTTTCCTTGCCTCCTCCCTCCGGACTATCTTCTGTTAATGAGCCCATCAATGCCTTGCCTCATGACTCATCATCCCATTGTGAGATGCTCCACCCAGAGGGAGGAACCAAGCATTCCATCCTGGATATAACCTGAGATTCCAAAAACCACAGACACTCTTTCCACTGGATTCTCAGAGGACAGGAGCCACATAACCACACTGGACCTTCTGAGGAAGAGCAGACTCTTCTACAGGATCACTGCTTCAACAGAACCACATCTATCACTTCAGGAGGACTGCAGCCACCATTTTATCAGACTGCTACCACCACCCTGACTAACAGGGTGTCAGGTTGTATCCTGACTCTGGCAGTTTAAACCAGTGTTTTCTGCCTTTTTTCTAAAACTTCCCTATTAAACCGTTATTCTGACTTGGTGCCTCCCACTGATTTGTTTTCAAGCTAGTACAGAGTGTTTTACATGACTAGGTTATACTCATAATTTATTTGTTCTTTTATAGGGCTTTCTCTCTCACAGCAACTCCTTTCATGCTACCCAGCACTTGCTATTGATCCCAGCCTAGCTCAGACGTCCCTTGGGTGGAAATGCAGAGACAGAACTGATGCATCAGTTTAATAGCACCCACATATCCTTCATGTCATGAGGATCTCTGTGTAACCTCTTGGGAGTATCTCCCTGTCCCATTTTTGCTCCAGAGCTGTACAAAAGGTCAGAGAAGGAGCGAGCAGGATGTGTCCTGAAGGGTCATTTTCTGATCCTAATTATTCTGATGTAGTTCCTTTGAATTATAGGTACCATTATTGCCTGTGAAAAGATGATCTAAGGTTTGCCCTGAACCCTGACTTTATAAACATGGCTTTCTTATTCCCCCTTTCCCTTTGTCTAATGGATGGCTTTACAGAAATTCAAATACCAAGGAAATTTGATGTGCTGTAAAGAGTGGAACATCACAGAACTTACTTTCTTATTTTTTTACTGAGTACTGAGGAAGCAATATCAAGCCAAGTGCTAGCTAGGAGTGTTCAAATCCCATGAATTTCAGTTACTCAGTGTGCCTGGTAAATGATGCATTGCTTATTTTATTCACAATATAGGAGTTAACCACGGGGAATAGAATTTTGAGAATAATCTTTAAGAAAATGCTTACACAAGTGTATTAATACCAGATGTATAAAAAATATCCCACCAGGGAAAATACAGGTTAAAATATTATTTAAATGCAAAAGAATATATATAGTAAATATAACAGTATACATTAACAGTTAAATATACTTTAAAGAATTTAATATTTGTTGTCTTTTCAGTGAAAAATGAGTGCACTATTAATTTCAGGTGATATATTCTGATATCAAAAGAAACCAAGAAATATTTGCCTGAAAAATAGCTCTTTTAAAAAATAAAAATACATATATTGCTTTTTACTGCATTAAAGCAGGTAAAGCAGAGAAGGTATGAAGGATTCTTTCACATGGACTTTACTGGTTCCTACTTTGTTTCATGTACAAACTCATTGGCTTGAAATACTTTCATATAGTTGAATTCTGAGCTGAACTGTATGCACATTCCACTGTCCTCTACAAGTAGATGTCCTCATAATCTACAGCAAACATTCTTGGCCACTTGTCATCCCTTATCCCAAGTCATAAGAGTCCCTTTTTCCAGAGTCTCCTCCCTCAGATTAATCTGGAATCTTATCACAAAAACTGTGAGTTTACAGTCAATAAACTAGTTTACAGTAACTCAGAAATCTGATGGTTTGCTTGGCTCAGATACACATCTGGAACTGGTACTAATCCACTGGATATTTTTTAATTTTTAAAAAGTTAAGAATTAATGGAAATGTAATTCTAATAGATCTCATTTCTGTTTGCGCGCAATGGTGCTGTCAAAAAATTCACGTTCAAACACTGACTGTTGTCATATATGCAACAACAGCTATTTCAAAAGAGGCTTTATGTAAAGATGTTGTGTGTGTTCTATAGATGCCAGCTGCTCACAAATTAATTGGATTTCTAAGAAGTTCTAACCTTCATACAGAGTAAGTGAAGTTCAAGGCCCAGAAAGAGCACGAAAATCAAATAATAAATAAATCAGAGCAACAGAAGTAAAATAGTGCAAATACCTAAGAGAGAAAACTCCATTCACTTTAACTTGTATGACTTTTTGGGGTCTCTTTTCCACATCTGTTCATGACAAGTGTCTATGAACTTGCTTTGCAAAATAGAGAATTCAGTGAAAACTGAAGAGCGGGTTTACTGTGCAGATACTAGTCAGACATGCAGGTAGCATGGTTCATAGATTTTTCCTTAGCTGGATATAACCACTGTCACCTTCTTCCATTAACTAGGTCCACATCCAGGAACAGAAATGTTATTAAATTCTTCATATCACATACTTAAAAGGAATAATAATCAGGGCTGACAAAGCAGAAAGGGTTCCAGGCATCTTGGACCACTCTAATAACTTACCATAGTCACATTCTTCCTATTGCACATATTTTACATTAAACTTCTCAGGCTTAGCTTGCTCTGTGTTGTTCTTTCTAACTGTGGTGAGCCACACATTTAAAAAACATATAAAAAACCTATCACGAGGTATTCAATCAGCTTTTATTCTACCACCACAGCACTTCAGCTCACATAAATGATCAGGAATCATTACTTTTACAGGTATTAATCTTCATTTCCCCCCCCCCCGAAATCTTTATCAAAGATTTCTTTTTATATATCAGCTGTCCTTCTGCACCAAATAGTGTATCTCAACACCAGGTGTTTCTCATCCTTATTGTATGTGCTTATCATATATCCTCATAAAAAAAGCCTAGACCAAGATAAGACACGCAGCATTGCTTCTCCCCAGTGGCTGTTGGTGCCTAAATATGCTCATTAGACAAACAGAAAATCATGCTTCTACTGCACATCATTCACAATGCACTATTAGCAAGAAATACCTCCAAGTATTACAGTTTGATTCCTTGGTAGTATCAGATTATTACTAAGCAAGCTTGCTCAGCATCCCCTCATTGCTTCAGATTTATTTGGTTTCTTGCCACTTCAAGCACAGCTTTTAAAGAGTCATTTATATCCTGGTTTTTGTCAAATTCATGGCAGATTGACCACCAGCACGTATCAGCACAAATCAGAAGTCAATTAAGGCCACCTACACCAAGGACAGATTTTTGCAATTACCATGGCACTTTTTCCTTCCCATTATAATTACTTCCTACCTTATCTTGGCATCGAATCATGGAATTGTTTAGGTTGGAAAAGACACTTAAGATCATGAAGGCAAACTGTTCATCTAGCACCGCCAAGTCCAGAACTAAACCCTATGTCTCAGTGCCATACCCACACATCTCTTCAATACTTCCAGGGACGGTGACTCCACCCTGGAAGCAGCACCTGGACAGCCTGCTCCAATGCTTGACAATCCTTCCAGTGAATAAAACTTCCATAAAATCCAATGTAAACCTCTCCTGGTGCAACCTGAGGCCATTTTCTCTTGTCCGATCTCTTTTTACTTCAGAGACGAGACCAATAACCTCCTCATTACAAGCTCCTTTTGGCCAGTTGTAGACTCTGGAGTAGCATCACTTCACAACAAATTAGGCAGGGGTCTCATTCCCTTGTTACATTCTGCAAAGACAAAGTTTAGTACTTTTCCTGGGAATCCAAACTTTTCATTGTGACCACAGTACTCTCTTGAGCTATATCATCCCATATCTTCTTGCAAAATAATGTATTTCCATCTTTTCTCAAGCAGCTGACAAACTGAAGATACTTGAACCACAATATACTTGTTTTTCTGTAATGCCTCCATATTTTCGTACTTAATCCTCTGTGTAACTCTTAAGCATATATAAAACTGTAAAAGTCAGATGGGGTCTTGTGAGGTAAGAAGTTCCTGTACCTGCTAAAATCCTACTTTGCATTCTTTGTACTTTTTTCAGAATTCCTGACATAGAAATAACTTGGTAGATCTGTGACTTAATTTACGCCTTCCTATGTTTTAATAGCTCATCAGAAATTTTGTTCTTTTATTACCTGGTTGCTTCCTTATGCTCTTTTAAAAAATATTGCCTTCAGAAGTGGTTCTGCTGCCTAGAAAATGTCTCTGAACCTTTGTCTCTACTCACTTCACCACGATGATACTCATTAAAACTGTTTTCTTAATACAACTGTATATCTTATAACAGAGCTGGAATGTCAATACTGTCTGTATACTTCAATCAATGCTTTTTTAAAGCCAGCTCTTGGTGACCAACATCATTGTGTGGTTCCTGCCTGTTTTGCATTCTCTCTTTTAGCTGTGCCTCATCTCTTATTTTCATGTCTTTAAAGGAGCATTTTTCTGTCTTGCACAATAGTGGCCTGAATCACAGCTGGGTTTTCTTAGGCTGTATGTTAGTCTGTTGCCTTAAGGCAGCTTGTGGTTGATCTAGTAGGTAAGAATTTCATTTCTGAACATTGATATATTCTTGGAAATGCCATTGTGAGTACAATGAGCTGGTCAACCTGATCGTACTGTAGGCAGCTGAGTTACAGATGTAGTTCTTTCTTATTTTCCTGCTATAATGCATCAGTGTAAGAATCATTTTAATGTCAGTGCTGAGAGCTGGAATGGGCTCCTTCAAATTCTCTATAGACTCAATTTATGTTTCTTCAGTGAGAACACACATGCTGGTAGCAAATTGCTCACAACTTGTTTCAAAAACAGTAACTGCACCAGCAGATTTTCGTACTCAGAGATTCCATTTCTTTTCCATTCTGCTGAGATTAGGATGTGCTTTTGAGATGGTTGCTCTACCATATTTGGCTGGGATTTTTGCCTTTGATGAGATCCAGATGTTCCACATTCTCAACTCTTAGTCTGTTTTGTATACCTGGGTAATGTATCTGCATTATCATATATCAATAATATTTATTTGGCTTTATATCAAAAGGAGATGAGTATTCAGGCTTTGCCCAAAGCCTGAGCTAAGACAACCAGATCCTGACTCTGGCCCATCCCCTCCAGCCTGTTCAGAAGGCTCTCCTTGCAGCAGAACACGTTTGGCATAGCTCCCAGGGCCGTGGGAACACACAAGAGCTGCCACCATGACTGGAGTGTAATTTAGAGTAACAAATGGATTCAAGGAAGACCAAAGCAGCTCACAAACTAGCAGCAGTCAGAGGCAGAGCTAAATTTATCAAGCAACACATTCTGTCCACTCATTGCTCATTCATCTCTAACGACTCTGTTTGTGAGCATAATTATGTTTTTCTGCAGTGGTTGTTTGAGAACATTTTTCTCACTATATCATGGAGCAACATTCTAACTCTCCCAAAATAAAGCTTGTTTGTTTGTTTGTTTGTTTGAATAATTAAATTCCAACTGAAAGATTTGGCTTCTCCAAGGAGGGCACAGAAGATCGTTTCCAACAGCCATGAAAAAAAAATATTTTAAATCAGATTTGTTCCTAAGTCATGCATAAAACAATTCTTAATATAACTTTCTGAGGTTTCTTTTAATACTAAAATAAGCTTCAAGACAAACTTAAGGTATCTATGAATGATAACTTACTGTAGTAGGAAATAAGCAGGACACTGGAGTCCTTTGAAAAGCAGAACCATATTCATTTACCATTTTTATTTATGTCTGCTAAATTACTCTTAAGCCAGTCATTAGTCCAAACCCAAGAATAATACTTTATTAGATGTGCTGCAAGCCATTTTAAAAAATAAGTTGTAATATTAGAATTGAATATTTATGGAAGGCAGTGAGTATGGCTCAGAAAGCCTGTCAAATATACAATTGTTAACCCAAAAAAAAAAAAAAAAGGCAACTGGATACATTTGAATGAAAGAAAGCTTAAGTGGCCAATGAAGTATTATAAGTAGCCAATGGGTCATGTCCCATTTAGTTTATCTTGGCTGTAGAAGAACCTACTCAACATCTTCTATATTCACATAAATTTTTTAAAAAATCATAAATTGCTCCTTAGTATTTTTAAAACAGATCTGTGGCCATGCTGTTGGAGTTTGATGCACAATTTATACACTTTGTTCCAGATGATACTTAAAAAATTCTTGCAGTCCTACTGAAATTGGCAGGGCTATGGATGCCCACAAGTTTTGAATATTGTGCCCCCTATCATGTCCCAGTATATAACTTTAAACATGAGAATCAACTCCTGAATGATTATTGTGGAATAAAATTAAAAGAAAATTCATCAGCAGGATATACAGCCAACAACTACCTTTTACTCTGCACTCGAAGGATTACATTCCCCTAAGCTACTGGCATGTTAGATTGTGCAAGGCAATACACACCGAGCTCCTTCTGAAAACTGATGTCTGTTTTGAAGCACAGGGCTTTTGTGTATCTCTTTCTAACTTTACCTGATCTCATCCTGGGTTATCCAGTAGAATGTTTTTCCCTCCAAGGCCTCAGCTGCTCTTGCGTGTCTTTGCTGCTCACCACCACTGAAACTATCAACTCATGTGTTTAAATCAAACGGGAATTTACAGAGAGCCAGGCAAGCACTAATAACTCACACTTAATTCACAACAACCAGAATTTGTAAAACATGCAGTGCAATGAAATGAATATATTTAGAGCCTGGGTTTTGATTGTGGCTATTTGAAAGAATAAGAAAACACACGTCTCAGATATTAGTCTTTTGACTTGGAGGTGTATTCATGCTGCAATGATGAGAGAGGAACATTACCCTCCAGACACTGTTCACGCCATCCCCAAAGCAAATGGCAACAGTCCAGCAGTCATAAAAGAGGCCAAGATGTGTCAAGAACATTTTTCAACTACGTGATGACCTTTATGTTTTCTTTTACATGCTTCTCATTACAAAGCAATTAACAAAAGAAAAGGGGCATCGTAAAGTGGTTGGAAAAGAACTTACGAATTAAATGGTAATTAAATACACAACAAGAAACTATCAATTCATGAAGAAAACAACAGGCAGCAGCAATACCTTTAAATTACAGCCCTCAGAAAGTATTAAAAATAAAATTTTTCTTTTTAAAATTAAATAAACGGTTCATAAATACATGTTTGAATTCAGAAGCAAAACTGCATCTGCAATGAGACACTTACTGGATGAGCAGTCTCCCCCAGAATCTGGATAGTCAGTCATGTATTTTGTACACTATTGCAGATTCTGAGTTCATGGTTGCTTGTGTGTCCACACACTCTCTGTTGTTCAGGCTTGTAGACTCTGATAAAACAGATATCAAACCCAAGGAAAAAAAATCCTTGAATGCCAATAGACAGCTAACAGGCAAGACACATGAACAGCAAATTCAAATTTGCCTCAAGAAAAATATTTGGGTACTAGAATTTAGGTCTACCGAAAAACATTGTTTCTATAGCTTTTCTTCATGTGGCAGCACAAAACCTGTCAGAATAGTATCTGGTTTTAATATAAGCCATATAGAAATCTGGAGAAGTAAGAATAAGTAGAATGAAGGGAAAGTAAGAAAACAAAATAAAGAAAAATAACTTTCTCTAAAATACCTCCAAAAATGACAAGAACAGGCAAAAATCCTATATGTAATGACAGATAGCAGAAAAAAAGCAGCATGATAGAAGACAAAAGGAAGTGTGCATGTAGTACGTTTAAGCATATTGAAGTGGGTACTGATGGAGAAATAATAAAATTTTATCAGCTTAATAGGATTTCAGCACGCAAGTTTAGAGACATCCTAGGATGAGCAAGGAAGGATTTCTCAAACAGAAAAGACATAAAGCAAGCAATGGGTAAATCGTGTCAAGAGCTGCTAAACAAACCCACAACAACAACAAAAAAAATTATTTAAAAATAGTTTCTCGGGAAGAGAATTGTAACACATCACATGTCAAAAGAGCAAAACACTTCATGACAAAGATTGCATCTAAAAACCTTATTTCTGAAGAACACTGCAACAGGGGACCAAGGTGCTGGTATCTCAGAAGCTGTGGAAATCCATCACAGGTACACATTCCTTATAAGGAAATACTTCAGAAAAATGCTGGTATTGAATAGGATGTATTTCTAATTAAGTGCTAAGAGTTGCCAGAATTAAACTATTTGTTGCTTTACATGTTATCCATTTAAAAATAAATAAATACATAGATAAATAAAGGTCAAATTTCAAAGAAAGTCCTGAAAGGAAAGCCTGCTAGTGCGACACAAATCAGAGCTAAGCTAAAGTGTATCTCTGTAAAAAAGCACTGAAGGGGTGTTTATGGACTTTATAGCAAGGGACATGCCAGAAACAACACTGGACACACAGGTGTAACAGACCTACCTTTGTGCCCCTGGCTGTGTCATAGCAGCATGGAAAATTTTCTGCATGCTAGAACATTCACCTTCTGTGCAGATGAAGTCCATATGATTTTTTTGTGCCATGATAGCATTTCTTCAGGAAAAACAACCAAACAACAGCCTTCCTAACTTGTGCATCTGTTTTGGTGTGTATAATATAATGATACAAAGATGTGTCATTGAAAAAAATAACCTTATTGGATTTTAAGTGTGCTGCATTCCTAGAGATTGAAATCAAACTCTTGAGAACAAGTGGGAGTGGAATCAATGTCTTTCTTAAAAAGCAGATTCAGCTTTAGCTCAGTGTATCACTCTTGCTCCTTTCCAGATGCAAAGGTCCAGTACTACGCCACACTCAGAGATGGGATTTGTTACAAATAGAATACTCAGTTATCTTCCTGTATCGTGTGATTTACATATGGGTTTTGCAATTTTACCTTTCTTATCAGAGCTCTACACATGTAAAAGCTCTTCCATTTTATATTTGACTGAAATTTTCTGTATTAATCAAGCACTGTGTGTATGTGCTAGCTGATGTCCAGAACACAGTCTTTAGGCACATACTTGATTTTTACATCCAGGAGTGGCATCATTAAATTTGACTGGCTTCCTTAGTTATTAAATGTTACTCCCTGTTGAAGTGGAGTCACAAAGAGGGCTGTGCTTGATGAACAAAGACAGTACAAGATGAAGGTAGAATTTTCATTCTCATTGGAATGTAAGATTCTGTATGTCAGGTGAGCAAAAGAAAACTGAGGGTAAAGTTTTTCTCGAAATCATTTCAGGTCTCTTTTCTATATGTTCACCTTAACACATTAGATCTTTAAACTGTAAATTGGTTTGGGTTTCTTTTCTTAAAACAAAAATTGCATACAAATGTCCATTCATGCTAAAGTTTATGAAAACAACATTTTACATACACATCTGCAAAACCTCATACAACAGTATTTTACATGTGCATTGCAGAAGTTGATGGTGATCCACAATAAACAGATTTTTCTGGAGGGAAATGGCCACACAGCCTTCCAGGATGTGACCTAAAGAAAATGGCAGTATTAGTTGTCATTGTTAATGAGTGTAATTGAGATAAGAAAAAAGAACCAGTTACTAGACATAATACTGTATAAATTCCTTCATATAAAGCCTTATAAGAATACTTATGTTGTGCTGTAAACCACCAAATATCTGCATTAGGAGAATAATAAATTTGCAAAGTGAACTTTTTAGGAAGTGTGTAATGTAGGAATTAAAATTGCTGTGCAACTTTAACTGAGTGCCATTGTGCTTTCATATAGCACTCAGTGAGTGAACTAATTAATTTTGTACCAGTTTTTCTTCAGGATTCCTACCTCAGTTCAAAACTGAGTCATTCAGTAAGTGAGGAAATCTGCAACATTTTGCAATTAGTTTTCCATAAGCTCACTAATGGCATTCACCACTGCAGCTTCTGAATGAAAGTTATTTGAAAATGTCAACTAATTTATGTTTGCAGCATTCCCATGAAGATACAAGGTTGGCTATCCCCAAGATGCAGAGCTACAGCAGAAACAAAGGGCAATTAAAGACAGAGATATTCAGTAAATAAGGATGTCCTTTTTGGGATGCCTCATAGCTGGGTTTTTAAGCGCGCTTGACGATACGCAGCATTTTATGTATCCAACATTAGGACACCGTTGATTCCATGCCGTCTACTGGCAAAAGTGTAAAGTGGTAGCAGAACAACTTTTAAGTGATCATGCATAAAACAATTGATTTAGGGAATTCTCGCATGTCCACAACAAATAAAATTCAATTATCTGAACAGCATCCAATTCTCTTACAGGAACTTTTGTTTTCTGCCCCACCCCACCCCTCAGTTACCCTGTGCATCCTCCAATTTCTACAGCTAATGAAGGAAGCCTACAGAGAGCAGACTCCTTGGCTGTGCAAGCCTTCTCCGCTGTGAAGGCACAGTCCATCCTCTGTGAAAAGGGAGAGGGGAGGAAAGAATGGGCACAACATACAATTGGATACTCTTTCATATTTCATGACGAAAAAGGAGAAAGGCAATTTTTTTTTAATAATAATAATAATAACAACAATGTGATTTTGCTTAGAATTCTGCTCTTGTGCAGCTCTGAGGCTTGGAACAATACAATATATTTACTTACCTTTGTAGAACTGGATTATGTTGTTAAGCTATATTTTAATGATAGCAATTCGTTAATACAACAAATGCTGTATTAAACACATTTTAGAAATGTCTCAACAGATGTAAAATATGTCCTTGTCATAACCTGTAAAATAAATTAAGCAGAGCATCTCTGATATTGTACAGGAGAATAAGGGCTTCTGTACATTTACTCCTAAATTCCTAAATGAAAAATTTAGGTCCTTTCAATAATGACTCAGCAAGTGGCTGCTGCCTTCTGGAAGGAAGGAGACTGCTAGAATACATCTCTTCAGAATAGCTTTTTTTTTGATACTGCAATATAGTCTAATCATACTTTAAAACATTTAAGAGTCTTTTTTGGATTGTACAAAAATCATACACTTCATATATCAAAAATGTGATCTAGGATGATAAATGGTGATTTTACAAACATGTCTTCTTTTCTTTTCTTTTCTTTTCTTTTCTTTTCTTTTCTTTTCTTTTCTTTTCTTTTCTTTTCTTTTCTTTTCTTTTCTTTTCTTTTCTTTCCTTTCCTTTCCTTTCCTTTCCTTTCCCTTTTCCTTTTCCTTTCCTTTTCCTTTTTTATTTTCCCTTCCCTTCCCTTTCTTTTAAAAATATGCCTCATATAGCTATTTTGACTGATGAGAGCAATAACTGGGCATTATTTACCTGGACACTGTAGCTACTCCTTCTAATCCACATTCGAGGATAGATTCTAGCACTTTTTCACTGTTTAATTTTACATACAGTGGAAGTAGCTGCAAGCTTATGAGAACAATATATACTTCAAAAAAATGGCTTTGCTCTCCTAACTGGTTAAAGTAACAAGCAGAATGGATGGGAGAATCAAGATTAAGCCCCTTGATTTTAATTCATTTCCCTCAGCCTAGGTCAACACTGTGGTTTCTTCATAGTTCACTCCTGAGCACGTTCTTTTTAAGATCCAATTCAGGTCTGTAGCGTAGAATTAAGATTTCTTCATTATTGTCTTCTGGAGACTGTATAGCAGCTCTCCACAAAAAAAATTGCTCATGCCTGCTTTTCATACTATTAGGTTAAGCTGTGACTTCTAGAATAAGGTAACAAGAAATCAGCTTCTAAAGGCAAGAGGCAAAGGGGTTGCTTTAGCCATATCCCCTCTATTGCTTGTATTGATCAGAGTTGGTAAGGGTACAGAAAAAATGAGTCACGAAGGATCAGAGACAGCAAGACCAAGTGAGAAACTGCTTCTGTTTCTCCTTCTGCCTCCCCAACAGTGATGTTTCCTTCTTTCTGATTATTTAAAAATGTCTAAAATAGTTTAGGCTGCAAATGTATCATGCAGAGAATATTCTCATGGTAATACCAAACAAGCAGAAAATTTGGACTACCTCGAGGAAATAAGGTTAAGTTTGTGTACTGGTATTATAGAAGCATCTTTTAACCAGTAAGCAGAAATAATCTGATAGAGTGACCTTTGAGAGACCACAAAACATGGAGGTCCTAGGTATCATTCTCACTTATCTGCTTTAAAGAGTAGAACTGCACTTTAATGAACCAAGTTTGAATATCTGTCATCCAGCAGATGTCTGCATATTTCAAATTTCCCCATGGGTAAAAGAACTATGTGGTGTGAGTACCAGATGACTTGATCTGGAATATTTTATTATTCTGATCTAGCCCGGTGGTCTCTAGAAGACGACAATTCTATTTTCAGCTTATTTTCTTCTTTCTTTATCTTTCCATAAGTATTTAAATAAAAAATTCCATCAAATCATGTCCCACTCTTACTGGACATAGTTCTGGGGTTTGATGTTATTCTCTTATCTCAACAGCTGTATTCAGATATTTCTCTGGTGTCCGGATTCTGCCTGTTTACAAGTTTCCACATGAGCAGGAGTTTTCTACATCTTCATATTGTTTCCTATCCTTGACAAAGACTTCAGCCTTAGACAGATTGCTGACAGACTGGTTCAGAGCCAACATGTAGGCGAAAGTGCTAAATGGAGCAACAAACTCTCTATTACTTGTCTCTATCATAAATCAAAAAACCTTGTGGTTTTTGGGCTGCATATGTCACTGAACTCCTGACAGAGCAGTTACATTACAGGATCTAGTTAAAGCCACTTTTCTTAAAGCAGTTCTTAAGCCCAACCAGGAAGACAATCCAGGTCAGTTGTAGGCTTGGTCATGAAGACCAACAGGTCCAGAGAAGTCCTTTATCTGGGAAGAGAGAAGCTCTCTGGCTCTCTTTCTCTTGTCTATAATAGAAGTTAAATAACCTCTGGATGTACTCTAAAAACAGGAGTAGGGTGAAGAAAAAAGCTCTTTCAGAGTACTGTCTGAGTATTCTGTTTCTTAATCTACTCACGGCTTTGAGCAGGAGTCTACAGCAATGACTGTGCATATGTCAAGGAAATCCATAGCCTTGCCTGTGCATCTAGTGAGGGAATAAATGAATACGGGAATACTATGTGTCTGTTCATGGCAGAAGGGAAAACATGAAAGTAAAGGAAATAGGAAAAAAATGCCATCACTTCTATCTTTGAAGAAACCAAATGTTATTTCCAGAAGGATGAGAAGGAAAATCTGAGGAACTGCAGGCCGGTCATCAGTCCCTGTGAAGATCATGGAGCAAGTAATGCTGGAAGCCTTCTCCAAACACATGAAGGACAAGGTGATGAGAAGTAGTCAACGTGGATTTACTTAGTGGAAGTCAAGTGGAAGTGCTGAACCAAGCAGATACCTTCCTACAGTGAAAGGACTACCTTGTCAGGTGATGGGAAGAATAACGAATGTTCGCTTCAACTATATTAAGGCCTTTGGCACAGACTCCTATAACAATCTTACGGAAAAGGTGACATTGTACATGTTAGGTAAATTGACAGCGAGGTAGATTGAATGTGGCTGCACAGCCAAGCCCAGGGGGTGGTGATCAATAGCACAAAGTGCAGTGGGAGGCAACTCACTGGTGGTGTACCCCAGGGGTCAATAGGGAGGCCAATATTGTTTAACCTCTTCATTAAAAACCTAGACAATGGGGCAAAGTGAACCTTCAGCAAGTTCCGGGATGACATAAAATTGAAGGAAGTGAACATCGATCCAGTGTGGCACTGGGCAGAGAGAAACAAGAAAAGGGAAATGCAAAGTTCTGGCAATGCAGAGCAAGAACCCCATAAACCCCAGTACACAGTGGGAGCTGAGTTTCTGAGGGACAGCTCTGTACAGAAAGAGCTTGGGGTCCTGGTGGACAACAAGTTGAATGCCAGCCAGCAATACACCATAGTGACAGAGGTGACCAATAGCATTCCGGGCTGCATCAGGAAGAGCATTACCAGCAGATTGAAGGGTGTTACCTTTTCTTTTTACCCAATACTGATGGGGACGTGTCTGAAATACTGAGTCCACTTCTGGGCTCCCCAGTACTGGAGAGATATGAACTTACCAGAACAAACCCAGTGAAGGGCTGTGGACATGACTGAGGGACTGGAGCATCTCATATGAGGAGAGCTGAGACTCTTCTACCTGGAGAAGATTCAGGGGAGAATCTCACAAATGTGAGTAGACACTTGATGGGAGGCAAATAAGAAAACCAGGCTTTTCTCAGTAGTGCCCAGTGACAGGACTCAAATATTCAGATATTGGTTTGGACATTTGGAAAACTCTTTTCAGTAACTTAATACATAAAAAATCAAATTATTTTTTAATATGTAAATAAATAATCCCAAAAATTATTTCCAGGCAATTTCCACTCATTTAACTACATGTTTAATTTGTTTTCAAAACTGTAAAACTTTCATTTTAAACAATGAGAGACAGACTTCGGTCAGATACTTTTCATGAAAGTAGAATTTTCATTTCCTGGAAAACACTGACACCTTAAAATTTCACCTGTCCTAAATTGAAGCAATTTTTTAATTAACCTAAGGTAAACTTAGATGAAAAGTTTTAATTCTGACTCTTTTTTTTCCCCCAATTTATAATATTGAACACAATCCTGAATGAAATGTGTTCCAAAATGAAACATTCAAATATTCTGTCATGACAAGATTATAAAAAAGTTATCAGAAAGCTTTGTTTTGATTGAAAGCAAAACAAACAAAGTATAGTCAATCCTGACACATTCCCACATAACATTTACAACAAAATTAATTGGCATTTTCTGAAAAACATTCTGCTCAAAATTTCTGAGCCCCTCCACTGACAAGCGTATAGAATCACTGCTCTGTCCCAGGCAACCCCTCACACATGCACACATCCTGTTGGACTGACAAGATATCTATTGAGAATGCTGCCCTTTTTAAGGTGGAACTGCATTGCTGTATTCCTATCACTGAGGCAGAATAAGCAGGAAAAGAAGAGGAACCATTCCCAGATGGGTGTCTCAGATGGATAGTTTCTCCTTGTACTTCCCCTGAGACAATCTTTTATCCATTGGTTTTGCTCCAGACCGTACCTGGAAGCAGCATCTAGTCCTTTTATAGGTCATTTAATATTATTGCATGTTTACGAGGAAGAACTTGGATGTTTATCATTTAATAAAACTAACCTGCTTGGAAAAAAACCCCATAATGGAATTAATGGGGTGCTTTTTAACCATTATCTTTAAAAATGTTCCAAACCAGTCTCAAAGTGTGTTACCAGAGGGGTATGAATTAACTATGAAAGCTTGCTGGTTCACACCAGGCTTCAGTTAACCATGTTAAATTATTACATATGTTTTACCTTGATTTTCATTATTTGCGGCTCTTGATTCTCATAATCACATTAGCATTTGAAAGGTGATCTACTTTTGAAACTTATTGCTGGTTTTGTTTTAGTCATTTCAGCTTTATTAAGTTTTAAAAATAGACAAGAAAGTAATGCACTCCTTCCTTCTTCATCCAACTCATCAGAGAATTTATAAGGCCAGAAATTTTCTCTTTTTCTCCCCACTTTCTCCCTGCCCACTAGGGTGACTTGCTGTAAAAATCTCTGCCTTTACCCTGAGACACAAAAGTTCCTGCAAAGCGCTCTTCAAAACTGAATGGTAAATGTTCACAGGGAATCTCTTTAACTGATTCACTTTGTAATTGTCTATGGTTTTAAATGCCTTGTTGATGGGAAATTTTGGATGTTTATGTGACCATATCAGAAAGGAGAGTCTCACAGGGGCTGTAAGACTGAGGATACATATACATCATATATACCATTTACACAAAGTGAACTGTAACTGGCACAAGCAGAAAACTTTAGTCACAACTGAACCCAAACAGGAAACTAAAGCAAAACGTGTTGGTTTGGCTCAGTTGTGCGTAATTTTTCATGAACTACACTGGTTTATTCAAGCAGAAGAGCCTCTACAAATCTACAGATCTGAACAGTTATGACAGGAAGAACTGAATATACACTGGTGACCACTATTCGTAAATATTCTGAATAGAGTGAACACATGTGTACAGCTGAGATACAGGTTGCAGAAAATGCTGAGTACTGGGAGTACAATCTTGCATATTATTAAATGGAAACTTTTGACTTAATATTGACTTTATAATGACAAGTAGCAAGATAGAAAACAAGAGTATTGACAAAAGAGCTTTTATTTTCCCCTGATGTCATCTGGTCATGTCACTCATTGCAGTTAAATCCAATCTCTAATTGCAACAAGCATTATGAACAGCATTTGTTAATTTATTATGTGGTGCTACGCCAAGCCCGCATTTCAGTGCATACTATAGTATTTCTACATCTACAATTTTCTCTGTCTAAAGTCATCTTCATATCAAAAGGACTGGGCTTGTTAAATGTGTGTGCATTTTTAATGTATAATATCTTAAAAAACATAAGCACAGACATTTTCTAGTCTGCATGTACACCCTCATCTTCTATTATGTTTTACAATTTCATCTGTGGGAAGGGATATAGTTTGAAAACACAGAAATCTTACACCTGTTGCTCCATTTACACATGTGGAAGATGACTGCAAAATCAAGCAAAACACATTATTGTGAATATGAAAATGTTTCACAGCCACATTGCATGAGCAGAGGCAAGTGTAGGAAATGACAGTAAATGAACCACTGTCTTCTGTTTTGCATAATTCACATATTGGGCACTATAAGTCATTATGAACTCATCAAGGCTGCCATGTCTATGAAAGCCCCTGCCAAATCTGCAGTTCTTTTACACGACCAGACACTTAGAGAGGAACAGAAATACAAATGATAGTCAGCCCATAATATTTTAGTGCTAAATAATAGGACTGGATGCAATATTGCATATCCAAGACCAGCAAAGACACAAAATATCTACCAGTTATATGAGATGTAGCTTTATTATGACTGTATGTCAGGAATATTGTTCTGAAATATAAAAATACAGGCTCCAGATGCTGAAGTGCATGTGACTTTTTAATGTGTTTCTTTAATGCTGCTAAACTAAAAACTGAAGCACTGAATGTTTATATTTGCAATGATTGGAATCAGTCTAGTTTACAAAATTCGGTTCTAGATATTTTTCCTCCATTTGCTCACATTTTTCTACCTAGATGGTAGCAAAATCCCCAATTAAAATCCATTTTATTAATCTTTGCTCAGGAGGTAGCAGTTAATTATTTCCATCTGAAAGCCCATTCACATACTTTGCACCCTCAAGGCTTAGAAGAAAATTGTTTTTGACACCAAAATGATCTCTGATTTCTCATTCTTCTAACTCAGTTTCAGTGTGAATCATTCAAAAGGCTCAAGCGAAACCATCTATTACACAATGTATAGTGACACCATTTATTAAAATTAAAAAGCAGTTTTAAATTCTTCCGAGGTGGTGGGGATCTCAACAGAATCCTTTGCAGTAGGGGTGCAGGGGTGTGCACATAAATGATGTTTAGCAGAGCCATTTCTTATAGAACATGAGTAGCACACGTGAAGAAGTATCAAAATTATAAAATACACACGAACGCCCAAGAACCCTAAAACATTTTAGTCAAAAGGTTGACTTGAATATGTTAGAAAAGTAAGCATTTAGAAATAGTCTTTTATGACAAATTACAACACAGAGTGGTGGCTACAAGGTGTAGGCTTCAGTGAGTTTTTTGCTGCTTGTCCTCAGGCTCATGGTGTCACACATGTGGCAATTCTGCTGAGGAAAAAAAAGCATGCATCTGAAAAATTATGCACATATGCATATGAAAAGTTACAAAGTCTTTTAAAAGACCATGGCCTGTCTTTTCCTCTGTAGTGAAGTATGGGAGCTGAATAGTTTCAACTTCTTCATATTGTCTTTACAATTAATAATGTATAGTTTTGTTGCTCTTTTCCAAAATTGTCTCTTAAATCTCCATTCTGCAATGCCACTACTACACATCAGTATAAGAAAAATTAAGAAAAAGGTTGAAATGTCAACATCAGAATCTTCTACAGCTCTTAGCAATATTTTCCTTTTCTGGAAAAGAAATTTTCCAATCCCCATACACTAGATATATTCATAAAGACCATACAGACAACATAATGTCCATTCAGACAGGGACTGCAGGCTCTATTCCTTAAGTAATTATTTCTGATTTCAGTTTTCCTTATGTAANGCTTCTCCTGAGAGGGGACCCACGCCGGGGAAGTTCATGGAGAACTGTCTCCCATGGGAGGGACCCCACGGCCTCACAGGGGAAGGCTCCTCTCCTGGAGCAGCAGAAGGGAATCTCTGTGATGGACTGACCAAACCCCCATGCCCTGCCTCGCTGCACTGTCAGGTGGGAAGGAAGGAGGGGCTGGGGGGTGGAAGGTGTTCTAATGGCTTATTTTGCTTCTCATTATTCTCCTCTGATTCTGTTAGTAAAAAATTCACTTCACAACTGAAGTTGAGCCTGTTTTGCCCTTGAAGTGTTTCTCCCAGTCCTTATCTCACTCATGAAGCCTTCGTTAATTTTTTTTCCCTTTTCCCTCCTCTGCCCAGCTGTGGCAGGGGAGGGAGAGCGAGCAGCTCTCGTGAGTGCCTGGCATTGGGCCAGTGTCAAACCGTGACACCTTAGTCAGTCAATATTTCCAGAATAAAGGAAATAAAACCTGAGAAAATATTTCACTAGGGCTTCATTATTTGACCAAGTAATAATAAATAAATGACTGTTGAGATTTGTGTGAGTGCATTTTTCACCTGATGTCTTCTTTATCATTCCTACTAAATATCTTTTTTTATTTACTCTGCACACATGAAATAAGGATGCAATCAATACTCTCAGGAATATTTTTCAGTACTCTGTTGCTCCCATTAGGCTGTATCTTGGCATGAATTTTTAAGTGGTTCCTTATAACCCTTTAAACCCTATTCCTCCCATTCAGCATGAAAGGGATGCCTACATTGCCAAGAGTTAATATTCTCATAAATGTTTCTCATAAACATTCACTTCCTTGCTTTCAACTCAGCGTTTCTGGGATCTTTTAAAATTATTTCTTCCTCATGTCTACTGTGATCTTGCAAGCTGTTAACAGACTAACTGTGGGCAGAAAGAAAGATCATCTTAGTCTGTACAGCGTAAATTCTCCAGTGTCTTTCCTGGCACAGTTCCACTCAACAGCTCCTTTGGCGCACACAATTCTCTGCCTCTTTACACTAGACCCTGACCTCCACCTCAACTGTCCTTTCTCTCATACCACATACATCCATTTTATCTTCTTGGTATTTCTGATATGTAATTTCTTACTACTTCAAGAAATAGGCATTAATTGAATGAAGCAATGATTTTCAAGCGTGTATCCTTTAGTGACTGTATTCACACGAACATTTCCACAAATATCAATAAAGGCTTATGCACATTTGCACTTAAGGCTGCTCTGCAGGCTGTTGAGCTGCTGAAATATCTTAGACAAACAAAACTAAATGAACTCAAAAGATCTTAGACCTCCCTTCTCTTTGACTCTCAGTTCTGGGCTGCTGTTTGGGTTAGAGTCTTCACCTTGTTCTCCATGTGTTAAATCTTTTAAGTCTTTAAACCCACGGAGATGCTACTTTCCTGCCTTTCTACTACCTTAACTTTTCATTTGCAGTAAGAAAAAACATTACACAGTTTCTTTAACTGCATTTAACGCTGATCACTTCCCCTAGGCACGCAAGTTGCCACTGATGGTGTCACCCTGAGCCCTTTCCTGTAGCAGTGCTTCAGTTTTTTCAGAAAGGTACCTGTGATGAAACAGGCAGAATTCCTTGACACAATTTCTCTTTCCTTTAAAAAGCCTTCAGTTTTCCTTGTCAACAGCTCCTATGCTTCAGATACCTCAACCCTCTTCCCATTCTTACTGTAGGTTGCAGTATTTCTTCAGTGACCTCTTTTCCTTGTTACCCTAGGGATGGTTGCCCAGGCTTTTCCAAACAGGGATATAATAATGTTCAGCTGTTTTTTGGTTTTCATTGTTTAAGACGTCCTCCCTCAAGTTAAAAAGCATCCATGAACATTAAACCAGCTCAGGCCTGACATACCCAGCCAATACCAGCAGAATACAAAGATTTTAAGATGGCAAAAGGGCACTGTCATACAAGTTTGAAGAGATATGTGCAGACACAGAGGCAAAGAGAGTAAGTTCCACTAGGGCTGTACCACATGTGACTGCTCTGTATCTCTGCAGTCCAGCAGTTGCTGGGGCCAGCTGGACATTACTGTCCGGTCACAATGAGGACAGGAGATGCTACGATGGGGCCCTAAGGTCACAGTAGTTCCAATGCAAGAGAGAGGTGGTGAGAAGCAGGGAAGAAGCATGAAGTCCTACCAGTCCATACAGCACATATGGCATGTGAGAAACCACGTCGGGAACAAGGTAGGAATCTACAGCTAACAGCATACAACACAGATAGCAGAACAGTACTGTCCCTGGGCTGCCTCCTTCCAACCCAGGTATGCCACATTTCTCTTTGGAAAAGAGCTGCTATCTAATGTTTTAGATAATGCTTAGAAAGGATGGGCAGTAGGCTAGGACATTCTTGCTTTTCCCTATTTTACTGTCCTTCTGCTTTTACTTTGAAATTGATATGTGCTTCCTTCTACTGCTACGCTGGATCCAATACAATCCAAATTCTTCCTTTTCTCCATCACTCTGAGGTGAGTCTGTCTACTGCTTCCCCCCTGCTCAAAGTAGAGTCACCACTTACAGCAGGTTGCTCCCAGCTCTGTCCAGTTAGATTTTGTATTCCTATTTTGTATTTTGTATGTGGAGATTCCACAGCCTTTCTGGGCAAATGCCAAGTGTTTGACCATCCTCCCAGTAAAAAAAAAAAAAAAAAAAAAAAAAAAAAAAAAAAACAACAACAAAAAAAAAGTGGCGTTTCTTGCATTACAATTTGTGCCCATTGTCTTTTCTTTCACAGGGAACCACTGGGAAGAACCTGCCCCGAACTTTACGTCCTCAAACAGTAAGACCTTTCTTGTTTGAGTACAAAGTGCAGAGAAGTGACTCCCCTTGTCATCTCGTTAATCACCTGTGTTAGAAAACTGTCATTACTGCACTCCATAGACCTCCTGGACCACTGGATCAGTTGTGCCCTTCTCTGTTGTCCCTCCAGCAGTTATTGTGGTGGCTGAAGTTCCCTTGTGAGCAACAGGGCCTGTGAACATGAGGCTTCTTCCTGTTGTCTGAAGAAGTCATCATCTACTTTCTTTTAGGTACTTCTGGTGCCTAGGTGAGGTAATTTCACTAGCTGGCTTTACAGCAGATGTGTCTGTGTATGTAAGTATGTTTATATATTCCCAAGAATGGCCAGAGGGAGACGTGGTTCTCCAGATCAGAAGGGCAAAGATAATGCACTGTGGTGCACATGTATACCCACAATCGTGAGGAAATGAAAATAAGGTCCATGGATGGAAATGTCTGCTGCAAAAAAACCCACACCAGAGAGAGAATTACAGAGAATGTTTCAGCCCTTTGTAAGGTCTGTTCCACGCCCATGGCTCTGGAGGAGAAGACAAAATGGGGAGGAGACAAAGGAGTGGGAATACAAGTGGAACCAAGGGCAGATAGGTGCCAAAAGAGAAATGCTATGCCCAATTTTTGTCCCACAGAGATGGCGTATCTGTCAGCAGATAGCCTACAAGTGGAGTTTAGAATGAGCTCCTCTTACCATAAAATTGCCAAACATGCTCACTCTACTCCACCCATTTTAGCACCTTCCATAATGGAGCAGATGTGGTGCATGCCCTGCAGGCCAAGCAAATTATTCACGTCATGTTTTGCTCAAGGATACAATTTGATTGTCAGTGATTTCTTATGCAGACGTATAAACATACAAAACATAATGGCTGTTTTTGTTGGGAGGCTGCAGTGAGTGCAGCAGTTTCTTCACAACCTGACACACTTGACAAAAGGTTGCAGCCACACAATCTCAAAACATGAATCACAAGCTTGGTGGATGTCACACCTGCAGAAAGCTTTAGTGATGGTTTCTGCAACAGGAACCATAGAATAGTTTGGGTTGGAAGGGACTTCAAAGACCATCTGGTCCAACCTCCCCTGCTACGGACAGGGATGCCTTCCATCAGACCATGTTGATCCAGGCCCCATCCAACCTGGCCTCGAACATTTCCAGAGATGGGGCATCCAAAATCTCTCTGGGTTAACCAGTAAGGACACTTTAGTGGCAACAAGCAGGGAAAACAGGGGAAGTTTATATACTGAATGCACTTCTTAGAGAAAGTCTACAGGTAGAGTAACTTTTACAAGACCTTCTAGGGAATGTGTAATAATAGTGAGTTAAGGTATCTTGTGTGGCCACATCATCTTCTTTGTTTTCATGGTCAAAGAACAAAATGTCTGAGATTACAGCTGCATTGTTCCATTTGGTGGACACATGACTAGTTGAACCATACAATGAATTAGTCATGGCTTTATTTTTAGACCTTCATTTCAGGTAGTCCTGCAACTATCCTTGTCTCTGGCAAGACAATGCATGGCTACGGGAGTCAGACCTCCAAAAATAGTAAGCATTCTACAATTTTAGTGGGAGAGCACACTGGAGAGCAGTCACACTGTCATACCCGCTATAATCCTGCCTCTCTTGCTGCTCCAGATACCATCTTTGACACCTCTGTCAGTTCCTAAAATGGAACCAAAGCTATGGGATCAACTTTTGTGTAAGAGCAACTCATAACTGGCAGAGGACAGTTAAAGCAGCCTTTAAATTATCAATGCACAGAAGAATCCCTTATTAACTCCTCCACAAATCTTCTCCATTTTTTTTCTTATTCCCTTTCCCTGTAAATAGATCTCTGTCGCAGTGATTGCTTCTGGATGACTGCAATCCTCAGAGTTTCACTGCCTACTTTTGGTTAACTAGACAGATCATCTTTGGGCTAGGGTGTCCAAAAATGTCCTTAATAGTGGCACCTCAATTGCTTGGGAAATCAAAGACATTTGTGGCTTCATTCAAATATATTCCTGGAAAAAATATACTGCCTTTTTACCAGCTCTGGAAAGGAGCAATACATGATGTATGCCTTGCCATACCATCTGTGCAAACTTACCACAATATATAGCAGTTTTCACATCTGCAGTTCCAACTATCCATTTTAAAACAAATACATTTTTGGTTAATTCCAAAACCTTTATTTTGTCCAATCAGAAATTTTTCTCTGGTAAAGCACATGCCTAACCAAAACATGTAAGCAGTTCCACTGCTTTTTGTGGGGACCTTTACATGTATGGAAACTGGTATCTTGGTAACTGGAACTCAAGGGCCAAATTCTCTGCTAGTGTCGTCCTGTAAAGAGCATGTCCTTCAATTCAGCTCTGCTGATTTATATGCCCAAACTGCATAATGAAATTTAGCCAACTGGAAAGTGGAATATAAAAGCATTATGATGCTGTCAGGCTTTACAGTGGAAAGCCTTGTAGCTAGCATTTGTTTGGAAAAATAACAAGCCCTGAAGATGTTGGCTAGGTTTCCTTAACAAGTAGTCTTACTAATGTCAATCCTCTGTATGGAGAACAGTGTGTTAATGCCAGGAGTTTAAACAGAACCAAAATTATATATATATATATTTTCCATGTGAAAGGGTACTTTGAATAAAATTAAGCTCACAATGACCAGACCAGCAAGTAGGTACATGGTTCCCTCACAACCTGCAGCTCCCCACTGTACTTCCCTGTTCTTACAAAGCCTCAGGACAAGTATGTGAAAATGCAATTCCTCATTAGTTGTCCAAGAAACTACTCGTCCTGTGGCCAGGTAATGGCTTCAAGTAAGGTTATTTAGAAATCAAAACAACAACTGTCTTGAAAGACTTAGAGAGCTGAAGTCACCCCCTGGCTTGCTTTCTGCTAGTTTTGTTCAGCAGAGTGTTCTGTTTGTTTCCTTCGGCTCCATTTATTGCTTGTTTGTTTCCTGTTGTACAACTTTTGACCAGCAAAGCTTCAGACCGACTAAAGCTCTGCAATGTCCACAGGAAGGTGCAGGGCTGATGTATTAACATGTTTTGGGCGATGCCAGGAGTGCTGCATGGAACGGTATTATTGCTGGTGGTTCCCCACACCCGGCTTGTGCGTACGAACGCACACGGCTTGCCTTGTTCACAAACCCATCCAGCCCTCACACATTTTCCTCTATCACAGGTGACTCCAATGTTTAATATAACTCTAACGTAAAGAGTAGCATAGCTAGTTAAACAGAGATGAGTACCACTCCAAAACAAAATCTGTTTGTATTTATATTTAAAAACAGGAGGTGTATCCTCTAGCAGATATTCCAGTCTGCCTGGAAAGCGTATATGCGCTATTAAGGGAGGCTTACAAAGGCTTTGACGATTCCTATGGTAACCCAGTAGAAAGGCTGTTTCCATGGGGACTGGCCAAGCCTATATAAACCTTCTGTCTTCATTAGAGTATCTCTGACACTGAATGCTTTAACAGTTACTGTTCTGGAATAGTTAATAACAATCCTCTGCTTTGGGGAGAGAATTAATTCTTTCTTTCCGGTGGAAGTCCAGTTATTTTGTCAGCTTTCAGTAATACTCTACAGCCTGAATACCTGTCATGTACCAATTTAAGGAACAGACTAAACAGTGGTATACACTTTAAAAATCACTCTGATTTACCATCCCCAGCATTACAGTATATGCCCATTTTGCATTTAAAAATGCAGTTAATTTAAGCATAAGGAGAGAATAAATCATACTCCTTAAATTTCAATTAAGGAACTCACAAGCATTGAATATATCTGGGTGTATGTATAGTTGATTATCTGTCAAAGTAGCGTTCTGATTCCCATTCAGATTCCCTTTCTCAGTCACTCACAGCCCCTTCTAATATACTTTACCAAAACAATACCAAAAAAATTTATTTCTTTTGAATATAAATGTTTCGTGCTTGATTTCAGCCAAATTTGCTTTTCTCCTTACTTTTCTCCGTTTTTCCTTTCTTTTCCTATACACTCAACAGTTTTTGAGTCATGCAAGTAGAAATAAAGCTTTGTTTCTTCCATATGTTCTACACAAAATGTTTATACGTTCAGAACTCAAAAATGCCTGAAGGAACAAACTTCAAATTTCATCTCAGCAACGTCTGCATCGTCATTAATTTTCCCACCCCTTTCCTATATATTAATGTGACTAATTTCTATTTTCCATTCCTTTTTCCTTTAATATAAGAGCCTTTCTTAGCAACCTCCCTCCCATATCTCTGGGATATTATTCTGCATGTAAAGACATGCTGTCTAAGCTATAATATGTGGAGCTCAGAGTAAATAAATCCAAGAAAGAAACACATTAAAATCTCTGAATAATTCTTAAAGAGTTTAAAAATGTGCCCCAAATTGCCTTTGTCTCCAGATGCAGCCCCACATGTGCCAATGCAGTATGGGTTCTTGACTGGAATCTTAGCTTAAAATAGACTAAAATGATTTCTCACTTTCTTAAAAAAACAAATATCCAGGTGCCCTTTATGATAATAGTCGAAACCTTTCCTAAAAAAAGTCGTATTAAATAGCTGTGATCCCTTGCAGTTCATAAAATCTTAATAAAAATTTTCTGCTCTATTTAATATATTTAATAATGAAAAGTTCTCTTTAGAGTAGGAATTAATCATTTTTCAGGGAAAAAAAATCCAAAACAGGACTTGTTTATGGTATAACTTTCTTCCACGCTTGCAGATTTAAAACCAGCAAAGAATATCACAACACACCTCCATTTTGGATGGATAATGACAAAGATGATGATTGATGCACTGCGTCTTTGCTCATTTCATGAGCTATTGCTAAGAAGCACCCTCCAGTCTGTGAGGTTTAGAGAACTCATAGCCTTCATGCAGCTGTCTCTGAGGCCAAGTCTTGCTCAGCCTCAGCAGTTGTGCAAGCTCAGGTTCTTCAAACAAGACACTGCTTGTCACTCATGGAGCACATGTGACAAAGCCAAAAAGTACCCTCACACTTCACAGCTTTGCTTTCTGTAAAGATGCTTTGGCTTTTCCCCCTTGAAGTTCAGTATATGATGAAGACAGAAACTGAAAATTGTTCTGCCATCTCTCATGTTTATAACTCTTTTCCATGCACTAGCATGCTCGGAAAAGCACCATACACACACCACCTGAAAGACACATATCTTGTAGTTTGATCTTAACTGTTTATTTTCCAGTATGTGTTTAGACACATTGCCAAAGACAGTTTCTGAATTACACACTTGATTCCAAGTATCACTTGATTACAGATTTCAGGGTGTAAATGCACCTTCTGGCATGGTATAATCTGATGCAGTTCCTGAATCAGTCAGACCACTTTGGGTCATGATGATTTTCTTCTTCACATTAAAGCTGAGGTCTGAACTCATCTTAACTACCCAAAAGTACTCACTTCAAGTCAGAACAGCAAACAGGAGGATAAAGAAGGCTTATCTATTTAATAACTTTCTGATTGAGAATATGCAGTGCCTTTCTGAAAATTAATGGTATCTGACTAGGAAAAAATAAATTAAAAAGAGAAAAAGAGAGAATAATATCTAGTGTACACAGTAATGTTAGTTTATGCCTCAGTCCATGTGAGGATCCAAGTTTTCAGAACTGCAGTGGGATTTAAATCCAATTTTGGGTGACTGTGCTACTCACTGGATCACTTTGGGCACACAGGCCAATAGATATATATTCTGTTCCTTAAGTTTACTTTTTACTGCAGTTGCCACATATCTGTGGCTACTGCACACAAATGCACCATTCTGAAAAATCTGAGTCTTAACCTGTTGTGAAACAAGACAGAGCAATAACCAGTATTCTGTGAACCCACAGTGCCCTGCTGGGCAAGCAGACTCTGTAGTGCACTGAAGCACTGTCTATGCCTATCTCCCTGTCACCATACTCTACATCTTCACAAGCATTCAGAGTAAAAAGAAATTATTATCAAAAGGCACTGTGACCTCTGTGAATCTGAACAATTAAAGCAATTCTCTCAAGGATGACCTGTACTAAGGAGATGCCTTGGAATTACGTAGCTCTTAAAATTCCAATTTTCGTGTTGGAATAACACTTTTGCATTGGGCAAAGACTATGCCTTGAATTCTGCGAGGTGCGTGAGATGGGCAGTACTTCCCAAATTCTCATTGTGTCTACTGAAACTATGTGTGCTTAGTTTAAGACGTATTTTTAACTTTTCAGCTCATCTTTTCTACTTAAGTTTCTACTGAGCGTTGAAGCCCTGATATCTCAGCCAGCTCAAACAGTAACATTTAGACAGTGACAATACCACCAGCACCCCTTCAAGCAGAGCCCAGTGAATGCCCCTGAATCAGCAGTGTACATGCCAGCTGGACAGAATAAGGTCACTTCTCTCCCTTACATCTCTTTCACAGCAAGTAATTGCTCAAAGGAGCAAGCCTCACTCCATGTTCTTGTAGTCAAGAAATCGTTGCCAATTATTGCAGCTGTGAATGATCCCTGACCAGACCAGAGAAGGCTCCTGGAGCCAGTCCCACCGGGCGCAGTGCACAGACATTATAATACAAAGGGCCTGGGTGCTGTAAAGGGAGAAGCCTGGCTGATGAGTGAGCTCGTTCCTTCTGCGTGGTGAGACTTACAGTTCAGGATGATTCAGTTAGGGAGTATGTCAGCAGAGAGTTTTTAATCTTGTTAAAGAAAGCAGTCTTCCTTCCTATTGGATACCTACTGGCAGTCTCTAGAGAGATGACTTCTTCCCAGTGCTGCACAGGATCCCACTGCTTGCTGTGCTGGAAGGAATGTGTCAGAACTAATCTTACAATAACAAGTTGCACTAACTGCTGACACGAATCTTGGCACTGACGTAAGCCTGAGTTGTTTAATTAGTATTTATGAAAGATGAAGTGATACCGTTCTTCAAAAAATGGTAACATTCTGTTACCATAATCTGTTACCATAAACTGATATAAAGATTTCAACCAAACTGAGATTACTTGGGAAGGGGAACAGTTATCTACGGTTTAATAAGGCAGAGAAGGGATTTGGGGAGCACAGCATTACGAAGAAGTAAATACATAAGCTTTGGCTTCATTTTCTGTTTAGAATTCAGGGAGCACAGCATTAGGAAGAAGTAAATACATAAGCCTTGGCTTCATTTTCTATTTAGCATCTCATTTAAGGAAATTAATTTTGAGAGAAAAACTCTGCTTCTTATTACGAATGCATTCTGAAAAATAGGTGATCACCACAAATGTTTTAAATTGTGATATTCTAGCAGGGATGTATTCATTGACCACATTGGCAAAATCGGGATCAGTATTTAATATCTCCCTAATTAAAAAAGAAACACTTCCATGATTCATAGACCACTATTCAAAATGCAGAATTTCATTTTCATAGGCAGCAAAACTAATAAAAATACATCCAATTAGTGTTTGGTAGATTTCTTTAAATTGTTAATTAATGCTAAATTCCTATAGATTAATAATAACATACATGTACACAGACACAGCATATTCGTCCATCTTCAAAGAAAAAATCCATTAAGAAATAGTTATTAAAGAATTCCTGGGCATATTTTCAGGTGTTTTTCTACTGTGATAGCATTAACTCATGATAAATTCTGCCCATAGCTTCAAAAGTGTTTTATTTCCCACAGTCAGATTGCTTTCTCCCATTCAAAATCCGATGGGAAGTAGTTTGAATAAAAGGATACTCAGCAACATTCCTCTACTGCTGTATTATTCAAGCCAATTTGTGCATATCTCTAGGGAATGACAAAGGACACAGGGCTACCCACAAGGGTGGGAAAACATTTGAGCATGAGTGTTTTGCACAGTGATACTCCATGTTAGCTTTTCTTTTAATTTACATTGGGAATGAAGCAGACAGCTCCCAAGCGTTGGCCTTGCTCTTCCTTCAAATCCCTTTTCCCACACACATATTTATGTTCAACAGAGGGCTGATGGAGGCCTTGCAGAAGGCTTTTAGAAGTCTCTGTCAGGAAACTGCCCTCATGTCTTCACTACCCAGATCAGTCTCAGTTCTTTGCATTCAAGCTTCTGCACAACTTGTAATATATCTGTCTCTCTTGTTACTATATTCCTTCCCAGTAGTCATACATTCTCCACATATTTGGTGCAATTTAATTGTGTGTTGAATTTTGTCTCCAGGTAAGGACTTTATATTCACTAAGAGACTGATTTTGCTGTGATATGTGTCCACAATAAACAGTATGTACACAGCACTGCTTTGATCTTCTTTTATCCTAAAAAAATATCACAGCATAAGGACATAAGGATCATAGAATATTTTGAGTTGAAAGGGACCTTTAAAGGCCACCTAGTTCAACCCCCATGACATGGGCATGAACACCTTCCACTAGACCAGGTTGCTCAGGGTCCCATCCAACCTGGCCTTGAACATCACATCTTACTTTCCTCTGAAAGCACCTCCGCTTGCCCAAAGTCTCTTTCATCCCATTACTGTGCAGTGGGTTTCTCAGTTAAAGGCATTGTCTGCTCTCCAGCTTCCCTAGGTGGGCTGGGAACAGCAGTGGACTCATGATTCATCTGTTCTCCGTCTTTCAGTCAAGATCCTTCCCTTTCATATACACACTCACACTTACATCCATACTGTCCACACATTCAGCCTCTTCATGATGGTCCCTAGGCTACTCAGCCAGTCCAGCAAGTCCATTTCTACTCCTTTCAGTGACTTTAAAATGTCTCAGAGCCATATATATGCCTACACACACATATACGTGTCTTAGACATGACAGAAAGGCAAAGACCGTGCATGAGAGCACAACACTGCACAGAGTTGAGTATGGCCCCTTTATCTCTTTATTGAGATCTACATGTACCTGAGGTATGAAAAACAGTCCTTTAGCTAAAGAGAGAACACCAGAGGGCCAAGGAGAGAACACCTACATCAAGGTAGTGATGTGACACTCTTCCCCACCCCTTACTATCAAAATCTAGATTTTTCTCACCAAAAGGTAGGAAACGCTTAAGATGAATGCACAGAGGAAAAGCCTAGTTCCCACTGATCTCTGAAAGAAACTATTGAGTGCTGCAGCATCAGTAGGCCCAGAAACTAAACTATCTGTTACATGTATTTCTGCCCTGCACTACTTCTTCAGACGCTCTCCCATCTCTGATTCACAGAAGGCAAAAATCCGTCACAGCCCTGAAATTTAAATCCTTTTCTGGCATCTTGGGGATTTAGCTGTAACATCTTGTTCAATCCAAGATATTGAGGAAAAGACTGTAAGGTAACAAGGCAATGGTCTGGTCCCCTCTAGCTGTGGGGTTGGGAGCCCATTTCACCTATCTGACAGCCTTCCTCACCAGGACTCAGAGCATCAAGGGCTTCTCAAAGTCCTCCTGGGTCGGTACAGCTTTCTGCCACCCCCAAACAGGCGGGTGGTTGTCAGGCACAATCTGGCCTGGACTGTTTTTCATTGTATAAAGTTGCTATGGTATCACCAATTAAAAATTCTAAAAAATAATCTGCATCTGTACAGCATGCTAAAATAACCTACCAAATGACACGTCCTTTCGTAGAAAGCGAGTCTACTAATTGCTGAGGGGCAGATTCCTCCACCCTTCCTCTCGCTGAACAGTGCCTTCAAGCTGCAAATACTCCCACTGCTTTCAGCATTTGCCAAGCCTAAGTTTTCCACAGAAACCATGAGTCAGGCTCCAAAAATCAGGAGACAAGCTTTAAAAATCATGAGATTTAATTACAGCAGGTGAAGTATTTTGCCTTGACGATGGATTTGGCAGAGCGGGCATTTAGCATAAGAGTCAACCTCACAGCTAAAAGCAGGTGATCAGCAGCTTTAGCAGAGTGATCCCATCTGAAAAAACGTGGTCTAACACTTCAAAAGCTTTTTGTTAGTGTCTAGCAGAAGGAAACTGAGATCCTAGTTTCCCTGATAATTTTCTTCCCTCTCCATTTTTATCTTTCTCTTCTTTTTTTTTTCCTTTTTCTGTCTCTTCACCTTGTTTCTAAATGCATTTCAGTAGATTGGTCATTGCAGAAAGAAGAGGAAAGTCAATACTCAGGTAGAAAGACAGTTCTGGTATCCAGGGGTCTGACAAAGCCGTGGATGACAGAGCTGGCCTGTGAAGACAGCACCAGGCTCTCTGGAGGAGAAGGATTTGCTGGCCACAAGGCAGAACCTAGCACACACCAGTGACCTGGTGGACCTGAGCAAGGGCAGAGCGTCTGGTTTCACAAAACTTTGGTTTCCTCTCACTGGTCGATAAGCTTAATGCCAAAGATTTGAGATCAAATGACTCAGAAACTAAACTTCAGTCAACAGTATGTCAGATCACAAACTCAAGACCTGTTTTCCCTCTTCCATCTCACAGGCTCCTCCTTCATGGTCAAGAACTCCAGCTCATGCCCCCAGCTGAGCACCACACACAGGTGCTGGGGCCCTGGGCAGACCAACATGCCATGCTGGCTATGACTGACCTCCACCGGCCCTTCCCTCTTAGCTGGGGGCTCCATGTACCCTCTGCTGCAGCCCGAGCTGTGTCGCTTGGAAGGCTTGTCCTTAGCTGCCCTTCTGACCCTGGCATGCTGACTGGCCCTCTGCAGTGAGGAGCTCAGTGTTCATCCTCAGGGATGCCATTATGCTGCCCATCTGCAGGTCAGTTGTGTGACAGAAAGGCTCATGTCATGCCATGGAGCCACCTGAATTGAACCCTGGGCTGGCCTCATGTCAGGAGTGCAAAGGAAGCTCTGTGGCAAACATGGACAGCAGAGCTGAGGGCCATCGCTCTTCCCCTGATGACAGGAGCAAATATGAGTGCAAGTACTACATGCTGAACATGCAGACAAGTCAGAGGACAGATTTAGACCTGGTTGGACCTGATGCAATGAGAACCTCCTACTTCACTTACTTCCTCCCACTGTCGTGAGCCTTTTCACACCCCTACGTATTACCAGCAATCTCTTACGCCTTCCACCAGAATAGTGAGCTGCAAAATCATAGTGCTCAAGAAAATGAGACCTTGGCACCTCCCCCCTTCAACTCAGAGCTTTCATCTTCCCCGCATAGAAAACGCCTCAATGATCTGCAGCATCAGCTTGTCAATGAGGAACAATTTACCTTCCAGAAATTATCAGCATAGATTAATTTTATGAAGTCTGAAAGCAAAGCCCAGAGACAAGCTTGATCACATGAGTTTTACAAGCTTCTATTAATTGAAAATACAATCATTTATGTATGTTCATGTTCAAAGTTACTTATTAATTTGACTAATTAAATGCATGTTTTATTTTCTAGGAGTTTATTACACTTTGGTCACAAACACATTGATAGCAGCATTTGCACAGGAGAGTAAACAAGTTCAGAAAGGCACCTGGAATTTGGCAAGAAAAACATGGATTTGTAATGTCATAAGATCAAAAAGCTGTTGATGAAAAAGAAAGACTTCGGTAATTTCCAAAAAGAAAATATTAGCTCTTATTTTTTTTTCAAAATGGGTGTTGAGAAGAGCTAAGTGAAATAACTGTCTGTCTGGGTGCTGCAAGTGGGAACATGTCTAGATGCTATAAATTTAGAGATGAATAATCTTTCTTTATAACAAGTGTAAGAAAAAGTACAGAAAAGATGCTCCATCTCAAGAAAAGTCCATATAAGCGGAATCAGCTTCCCTATGAGGAAATAATTACTGCAAGCTGCAAAAATAGAAATAAAATCTCTGACGAATTGCTGGTGTATGAATTCCTGTTACAGTTTATTTATGCAGACAATATAGCGTCTGGGATGAAACAGCCCTGTTGGCAGAACAAGCATGAGCCACTGTATGTGGGCTCTCAGAGCACTGCATGGGAGTGTTTACTTCAGCTCTCCTGGAACCATGCAGAAGTGACGTTACCGTGCTAGAGCCTGAAATTAGCAGTGATACCACCAGCACCAAGAGAAAGCTGAGGAGCGTGTGGCTGAGATCTTCGTCATCTAACAAAAAAAAATAAAAATAAAAATAAAACAAACCCTAAACAAGCTAAGAGGAAAAAGTATTTGAAACCTCTTCCTAAACAGATCTCACTGAATTCAAAGAGGGCCTGCTAGACTCAGTCACTGACATTTTGCCACTGTGGTTGCTTACCTGTAGTGTTTTCTGCGGGACGGGACAAATGACAACTATTTGCTTCTTCATGTTTGCATGTTTATATTGCTTTATTCTTCTAAATAAGTGTTCAAATTGTACTGGATGTTGTCAAAACCCTGGTAATCTTTTTCTAATCTAGAGGGTGAGCCTGAAATTGAAAAGTAGTTATTAAATATGATCGCTTTTACATCTGGAAAATATGCTAATCTATTCTGTTACTGAATACCATCAGCAGGCACTTTCATAGCCCTACTGCTGAGAACAGTCCCAAAGGAAAAAGAGGAGGAAGTGCATGTACAAGAGAACCAGGGAGCTGTGGCACACGACTGAAAGAGCAGGCCCTGGAGAGGCTGTCGGCACAGCCTGCTCTGCCTGCTGTGCATCACCCATCCCACAGAGCTCTGCATGCTCTCTCTGCACCCCTCGACTTGTGGATAGGCAGGGGTTAAGGCCAGCCTTGGAAGAAAAGCGTGAACACCCACCACAGGAGAACATGGCAGCTAGAAAGAGACAGAGCAAAGAGGGACAGAGAGACAAAGGGATGTTGTGAGAGCACAAAGAGCAATTCTGTGCTGTCCCTTCATTAGAGGAATTCCCCGCCTGTCATCATGTAAGTTTTAGAAACCAATGGATCAGCACAAGGACCAAACTCTGACTCATGGCCCACCTGTTTGGTCCTACATCCCTTAAGTAAATCAGAGAAGATCCATTGGCTTCAGGGAAAGAGGATCACACCCTGCCATCAGTTGTTTCCTCAGACACTAAGTTTCTTCAAAACCACAATTTTCTTTTGCCTTAGTGTTCAGCTGTTGGGAGATTTTTCTGTGTGTCCCAGTAAGATATTTCTGAAATGCTTCATGCAGAGCCCAAGCATGGCCAAAGAGCAGCCACTCCTGGTGTATCCAGAGATGGGTTCAGCAGTGATACAGCTGAAGGAAGAGAGCTATCTAAACTATTTAAATCTTACAGGTTCATGGAAGGGATGTTTTATTCCCTTCCATTGAAGTCACTGGGAGTCTTCCCACTGACTGCATCCTAGGACTGGCCTTTGGGGTTTCCTATTTATCCCTACAAAATAAATGGTTTGTTAATGTGTATTCTAAGGGACAAGTGACTCAAACAGACACACCTGAGAAGACCACATTTCACCTGCTCACAAAATTGCCAGTGATGAGCAGTACAGCAGAAAATTATCAAAAATTTGTGCATTGAATTGAGGAGGAAGGAGGGAAGAAGACGTGCAAATAAAAATTCTGATGCAGAATATATTTTTTCTGCCACTAGCTTCTACCAGAGGAAAAAAAAAAAAAAACAAAAAACAAAAAAACCAAACAGAATGCAAGTGGAGGTGCCTACTTTTTCAGAAAGAAAAAATAAGAAAACAAAAAGAAAAATCAACAATAAAAACAAAAAAACCAAAACCAACCAGCCCCATGGAGAGGGATCGTTTCATACATTTTCAAATTCCAATATTTTATGGTCTTGTTTTAGCATCTCTGTGAGTTTTCCGAGCACTGCTTTTGCATGATACAAATTTCTGGTTGTGTCAATATGTGCCCTGAATATTATTATGTTTAAAATACTTTGATTTGGCTTTGTTCAAAGATGGAAAGAATCTTTCCTGGGGTAAAAACTAGGATTTATCTTCATCTTCAATTTAATGAGCCTTACAAAAAGATGAGAACATGCAGAACATTTTCTCTATGGTAGAAAAATATAAGTTCTCATCAAATTTATCTATATTTTTAAACAGTGTCCTCACTAGTAAAGAAGGAAATTCTTAACCAATGTCTTCACTGGTAAAAGAGAAAATTCTGTGAGGCTAGATATTATGAGCATGCTGAAACTGATGTCAGTAACTGGTGTAAAATCCTCTTTCTACCTCTTAGAGATCCAAAACAGAGCTATTTTTTGGACAGTGAAAGATCTTTGTAGTATCTACAGCAGGCATAAAAGCAATGGCAGCTGATAACATCAGCCCAAGCAAATTGAGGAGATGAATGGATAGAATCTGTGAATGTTAAATAATAGTTCACAGTCATTTACAGTAAATTTGATGCAACTGCAGTCTAAAACCTATAAGAAGGAAAGAAGGAGGTCACTTCTCAATCATACAAGTGCCTATTTGCTTAGTTCCATGTATGGATATCTAATTACGTGCATACAAATAGATGGCAGTATTAAGATACTGTGCTTATTTCAGGATATCATGCAGAGATCCTTTTCAGGCACTTAACCATCGTTTCTGCTTTTCCAAGTGTTCCTACTGAGTGTTAGTACTGTTGAAACTTCTCAGGGAATTTTTAAAAATTTCTGAGTTCAGCTATTCATAAAGCATGGGATTTGGAATATATCCACTTTTGAGTCTTTTTGTCATGCACTTATTATATAAATATATTTAGTCATTATGTATTAAAGAAAAAAATATCTTTTTTGCGTACATATCTTTTACAGAACTTCATCTGAATCTTCAGTACTGCATTTCCCCTGTATCTTTCATGACATTAAAGAGGTGTAGTCTCAATTTGTTTGCTTGTTTTTAACAACATTCAGTAACAGAAAAGGCTGTGTCATGATGAGCATGTGAAGTGCTCTGTCTAGCATAAGCCATTGCTTTTCACAATACGAGTACAATGTTCCCTAAGGCATCCCTTGGTAAATGGCATTAGTATTGAAAACAAAACCTGTAGACAGAAGACTGGATTGATCCCTTCTTTTTACTCTTATCCTTACCTGTTTCATTTCCAAAGGGCTTACCTCAATCACTAAGCAGTCTTACATTTTTCTAAGACTATTGTTACAAATATGTAACAATTACCAGGACCAGTAAGAGAAATAACTGATGCAGGTCTCAACTGGCAAGAGATGTAACAGCAAGACCACAACAAGCTATTTGGAAGCCCATCCAGGGAGGACAGCTTTAGAGCATTTTAGGGTATTATAAGACACCACAGAATAAGAGGAATGTCAGCATGCCCTTTGCTAACAAAAGAGCACCTGTGGGAATAGCTGACACTGCTCCCATTGCCTTGTCCCAGCCCAAAAGAGACTGTCCATGGGCTAGGATTGTGCATTCAGTTATCTGAGTTGCACCTAGTCTCTGAGATACAAGGTTTGCAGCTGTCAGTACTGCTAAAACAGAGTGTATCTTCCTACCTGTGGTGGATCCTGGGCATGCTCCAAGTCACTTGCCCGGGGCAGCGGGGGTTGGATGTTTCATGGTGCTACAAAGGCACTGCAATGATCTATTAAAAACATTTGGAAATTGGAGAAATATGAAAGTCTTCAAGACTTATGAGGACTGATTAAGGGACAGGCTTCTGTACTCTGGAAATAGCTCCAGACGACTCAAAGATTTACTGGGAAATTCCAAGAGTTGTAGAGAATTTGTAATATATGAGATAATGGACAGCTGGTTAACATTATTTTCACTTTCACAGATTCCTGTAGTATTATGGTCATACAGCAAAATCATAAGGACTAGAAAAATATAAGGATTCTTTCACTTTCATCAAATCTTTTCAGTGATTCCAAAACACAGACCTTTTCATCCTGGAAGCATAGGGTTATTTCACTTGTTCCTAAAAGCTGAGATTTTGTTGCTGGGAGCTGCCACATAGGGCAAGATAGGAAGCAAGTCAATGCCTGGAGATAACAGTAAAGTAGTCACAATCCAGAGGTTTTTTCCATCTTTTATTTTTAGATGACAGTGTAGTAAGTGGGAGAAATAGTGAAATGGTGTAGGATGTAGCTGGGAGCTAAGGCCACATAGGCTGGAACAGTGGGGTGGTATGAAGCAGTTGAGAAATGAAAGTATTTCTTGGAAAGGTAATTTTAAGCACTGACCTTACATAATACATGGAATGTGAGTAGGTGTTGAAGCCATCTAAAAGAATATAGCCCAAAACAAAAAAAAAAAAAGTACTTTTTTATTCTTTCTCAAATAACTTCTTATCTTTTAGGCATAGGAATCTATCCAGATCAGAGCAATTTGAGGATGATGCTAGTTGCTCACTGTGAAAGGACCAGAATGTTCTTTTAAGGGGTATAAGGAAAATTTGGAAGGATCTGAGGGTTTGTCTATCCTTATGCAGAGGCCCAAACCACTGCAGGGCTATAGCATAAATTAGACCAGAGATGAGCTTGTATACTCTTTCCTTCATGATTCATGCTTTCCTGCTAGCTGCATGTCCTACGAGATGTCTTGTCATCAGAGCCTTGTTCACTCCATTCATTTGGAGTTTCACAAAGTCCAGTCCAGTTGGTTGAAAGCAGAGGTGTCCACGTAAAGAGGGTATAAACTCTAAAGGCTTAGATATGAGCATAGATTAGCTATGGGCAACAATTCTAAGAACTAAAAAAGGGAACACTGCATCACCGGATGAGCTCTGAATGGAACAAAAGGATTAGCTTAAACACATGCTCAAAATAGAAAATAATTTTAGCAATGTTGTTCAACTAGGAGGCTTTTTTTTTTTTTTTTCCTCAGAACTGATCTGCAAAGGAAAAACTACAGCAAAGCAACTTCTCTTCCACTGAGCTTTCAGGGCTAAATTCTCTTTCAATACAAGTTCTACAAACTAATTTGAGAATCTCAAACAAAGGGCTGGATGATTCGAAACAGTCACATTATCACAAGCATTGTGAATGTTGCCTTTTTGGTTGGAAAGCTTGCCAATTTACCTGCCATTCCTGTGCTGCCCAGAGGCCTGGCTGCCCTCTCAAGCAATGACTAAGTCTTTGGGTGAAGAATTTGGAGAAGTGAAACCATAGTTTAACTATGTGTATACCTTTCCTTTTCAGAAGGCACGTTGCAATCAAGGCTGTAAAAGTCACATCCATTCCCTCCTTTCTTGCTAGTGTTGATTTGGACAAGAAGACAGTCATGTTTATGAGAGCAAATTACAGTCTGATGTGATACAACCTGCAGTTCAGAGTCCGGAACAAAAACATTGCCCAGTAGATTGACCATATTTCTCCTATAGAATGTTGTTTCACTATTCTTCTGCTTCAGAAAAAGTCACAGGCACATGCAATTAGGCAAAGCTTACTGGAGCTACTGTGTTTAGCCTAAATAGCTACAGGACACCAATCACTGGCTGCCAAATGTATGTACTGAACTCAACACCTGCTTATAGCTCCTATAACACACGGAGGTTGGGGAAGAAGATTTAATATAGTTAATAAATAAATAAAATAATAATGCAATATGATTTTCTCTCACACCCATTTTACCATATTATCTGTCTTCAGGAGATGGGCACATCTTCACAGCCTAATCTCTTCATTTAAACTACTTAGAAAGTCATCTTCCCTTTCCAGATGTTCAGCAGCTGTCAAAATATGGTTGAAAACTCTTTAATCAAGCCAAATAATTTCCATAAGAGTATATCTAGCAGCAGATGTGCATGTTTGTTACATGGTTACATTCAAGTACCTGGCAGTTCAACCAGGCTTTGGAAAGAGGAGAGTATTAATTATTTTCAGCACCTCTCTACAACTTTTTGATAGCTTTTAAGATGACAGCGACTTTAATGGTTAAATGTGGGAATCCAGTCTTCCTGCAAAAGCCCAGAGTGCATAGGACCAATGTTAAAAGATTAGAGATTAGACTTCACGGATACTGAACACTGATCAGATTTTTTTAAAATCTCAGTGATTTCACATTTTGTTGCAGCCTTTTTTTGCAATTACTCGACTTAGCTCAGTTTGAAAGGATGTCTGAGAAGGTCCCACTAGGCCCCATTCAAATATTTTAGTTCAGAGAATTCTCTGAACTAGGGACGTAAATTCATCCTTTCCACTTTTTTCAAGTAAAACTCAGTCTACCATCACTTCTGGTTTAGATAGAGCTTCCTCTTCTGATTTTCTTTTTTGCAGCAGCAGGAAGGATTTTAAAGCCGAGCTGTTTATAGCCTTAACCCATTGAATTACTTTCTGGTGAAGTGGTTGAAAAAGTCTTCCTTCGGAAGAACAAGTGACAGTAAGTATTCCAAATCATAAATTCACCAATAAGTTTCTGGGTTTAAAAATGCCTTCCTTTACTTGTGTAGCACAAATGAAGTCAGTGGGGTTTCAAATTAAATAAAACTTGGCACTTCTTCTCAAAAAGCCATATTTTGTTTTGCTAGATCTGCATAACTCAAAATTGCTTAAGTGAAAGTTTCTTGCACATAAGAGAGATGAATTTAGCACAAAAAGAAATTCTGTCTTAATTTAAATCTCTAAGGCAAACAGGTGTTAGTCTACGCAGAATTTGGCCCTCTGGGCCCTTTTATTCTACCTCTACATTTATGTTCTCTCTAAAACAATTGCGTAATTTCACCATGCACTCAAAGATAAAATACAACCTGTCACTCTGAGACCAAGGCATGGATCTCCCAGCTCTGAACGATGTCAGTCCTGATAAATGAAAGAAACAGAGAATAAATGCAATGTCAAAATAGCACTCAAGAAAGCTATCTTCTTTTATTTTGATTTTTCAATTTTGCCTACGATAAGAAGAAAAGCATGGAAGTGTTGCAGATTTTTTTACTCACTGCTCAAATATGTCTAGGAAAAAAAGCAATAAGGATTAGACACCCTGTTATTATGCCTTTTGTTGTCGTTTTATGGTCTTGAGGGTCTCAAACAAGAGTCACTAATGTTTGTAATTACGTCATCTTCTCTGAAAGTTTTTATTTGCATTGACCTTAAAATAATGAGTTAAGAATAATTCCAAGCTAGATAAGGACTGACTATACATTTATTACTCGAGTGTATAGAAAATAAGTGAAGTTGTAGTACACAGGCACCCAAATTGGACAGCAGTTCTGTTCAAATATTTAAAGCACTTTGGGCTGTTTTGACATTCCTGGCTTTCTTTTGAAGGAAACAAGCAGAAATCTTAGTTCCGGACCACACGAGTCTGGGGATGCGTAAGTCTCTTCTGGCGGACAGCAGTAACCAAGGAGGCTCTCTGGCTGTCTCTGTGAAAAGATTGTGGGGAGCAGATGCTCAAACTCAAGGCTCCCCAGGGAGTTTGTCACAGCCACCAATTATTACATTTGAAGAAGTGGGCTAAAAATAAGTCTTATTTCTTTTCCGTCCTCTGGTTCAACATGAAAGCAAAATGGTCTATATGAATAGCCAAAAGCCTCCAAAACCACAAAAACCGTTTACCTCCTTTCCACTGCTGCCTCATTAAAGCACCATGTAGATATGAAGTAAGAGAGGGTATTCCTTGGCAAATATTTCATTTTCTTTCTGAGTTCAAGGGAATACACTCCTAGCATGTTCTTGAAATGCAGAGGAATGGGGTGGGATCAGGTGGGATTTGGCATGCCAAAGAATTGACTCTGTTACTGCCAGTGGCCAGCAGGAGACAATGTTGCAGTGTTAATAAATCATGATTAATTACAACTCCTGAAGAACAGTGGGCTCTGCTGACTACCTAGCAATTCTCTAATGGTCAGTAAAGAAATGTGGACAATATTTTTAAGTCTTTAAAAGGGACTGAAGCATAAATAGCATTAAGGTGCGCTTTCTGAGGAGCTGTGCTAGTTTACCTCTCCTAGCACAGATCTAAGCAAATTACTTCAGGTTTTGGAAGCCTTTCAGGAATTTGTAAGAATTATTTTGCAAAGCTGGCTTCTGTGGGTGCTCTTGTGTGCCCGATAACACAAGGTTGCATCATCCTAAAGGAAAGATTTTGAAGATATTTTCAGACTAATTTTTTGGAAGAGAGCAGTTTACAAACCGCTTCATAGGGAGTTTTATCAATTTGAACACAGAAAGAATTCTGATATTCTGTTAATGTGCAGGGATGTGACAGATACACCCACACATAGTCTGTGTACAGAGAGAAAGAGGCACAAACACACAGGTGCTCTGTTCTGGTGGTGGCTCTGTCACCATCAGAATGGTCCAATGGTAATGCCAGTCATCGATAAGGAAAACGGGTATATCAAAGACAAAACAGGCATTCCCTGGTCTTCTAAGAACTTTCAGAAAAAGGATTTAGCTGGCCTCCATCTTTGGGCTTCATAATCCACAGTCCTTTGTGTAAAAAGACTTGGATTTGATCCAGTGTCTTCATAATTTTTATGAGTCCAGTATTTTTGCATTTATTATCTGCACACGGGACAGGCCATAAAGAGCAGTTAGCACATCACCTTGTTCTCGGCTGTCCCTCTCTGCCAGCCCCCTCTATCTGGTGTTATAATGCTAAGACATGCTAGCAGTGGGAGTGGGAAGCCATGAGGTGACCTATCAGCAGTCCAAGTAAAAAGGAGAGGAACAGTGTGAACAGCCAAAAATGTTCAGGAAAAATGTCATTTGACACTGCACATTACTCTGTCAGTTTGCCTTCCTGATTGTTTCCTTTATTCTTTCATGAATTGGTGTTTGTTATTCAGTTGAATCATGCATGTCAAGGGAAAAAGAGCACACTGAACAACAGATGGGTCAATTTCATTTTCTCAGGGGTTTTTTTGATTGGTGGGATGGAGACAGAGGCTCAAGCTCATATTTCTTTAGTATTTCCTCAAATATAAGCCCATACATTGGCAAATCAAGAGTTACCAGAAGACTTACAACTAAATGAAGAAAAGCTGCAAGGAGGACAAAGTAGCCTACACACTCTTTTCCTCCTTTTTTCCCCCCAGTGAAAGCAGAACACAGTCACATTCCTACTCCTCCCTGTCTGAAGTCCAGGTCAGAATACAAGATAAACTCAGAATACCATGTTTCAGAGTTTGATGGGGAGCAGCCATTAAATCTAAAATATGCTTAGAGAATCAGACCTGTCAGGGGAAATTCTGTCATGCACCCTTCAGAAAGACTCATCTTTCCTGTGATTGAGCATGTCTTTAATAAGAGTCTGGCTGCAGAAGAGGGACACTGGTGCACCTATTCTTAGGGATCAGCCAACAGAACCAACAGGCTTGTATGTCATTCCTTATGGCTCAGGAGGGGTTTGGATGCTGAGCTTATCGGTTCTGACAGAGACTCTATGATGTGTGTCAATGTGAGGAGCATTCTGCCTGTATCTGAAGGCACAGCAAAGGGAAAATGCAATGATAGTTAACTGCTGTTCACAGCTGAGCTAAAGGCACAGACACTAAGCTTTACCTTCAACCACAGGAGCCCAGCTGTCGTAGGAAACAGCAGAGCTGGTGTCTACAGAAAGCTATCTAAATTTCAAGACATGTCCTGGCTGTGGAACTCTGGTTTTTATGAAAAACCAGGCAATAAACAACTGAGAGACTGTGCTTAAAACATGCAGTTGTTATTATGGCTATCCCAAGAGTAACCTTGAGAGTCCTTGCACTAAAACAATGACAGTCCCCAGCAGAAGCAGTTACAGAGCCTTTGGTTAAGTAGTGAGCAGTCAGTATTTCTGGATGACTACTTGCTACGTTATAAAAATGTCAGCATAGTGGATATTTATTTGCAGAGCAAAACACTGTCATAAAGGGTCACTCTTGACATCCAGGTGACTGTAGTTACATTGCAACTACTCAGGTTTTTGAGAGAAAAGCATTAACAGTTCATTTTTCTTTGTCCTGAATCATCCGTGACAGGCAATTTTGGAAAAGGATTCATGCTTAGGGGACAAAAAGTGACAAACCCTGCATGATCCACATATCTTGCAAACTCTACAGTGAAAACAAATTTCAGTCTTCAGTGGCCGCACTTTTCAAATCAATAGGTCAGCTTACCTCTAAGACAGAAAGGGAGGAGATTTATCTATACTAAACTGAAATATTGCACTGAACACTAGGACATCCTCCATTAAAAGCAAATTGAAGAATATTTGGGTGGGCTACCATGAGTAAGGCTCTGCAGAAACTGCTAATATTTGACCATGCATTTCATGTAGCAGTTACATGGCTATTGATCAATGCTAAGATTCCCTCAAGGAGTTATGTGATTTTTTTAATTTTTTTTTTTTTTA
>VZRS01001565.1:0-77567 GCA_013398055.1 Ifrita kowaldi | reverse complement strand
GATTTTTTTAATTTTTTTTTTTTTTTTGGTAAATTAAGACAATTAGAGCTTTCTTCAAAGATACTGGCTTGCTAAGTTCGTCTGTGCTAGCTGCTCTGAGGACCAGTATTGTCTTCTATATTATGTCTCCACCATGCCTCAGGCTTTATTGACCCTATTTTTTCATGCTGAATGGCTTATTCTTTATGGTCTCTTCCTCTTTTGCCTTGTGCCTAATTGGCCAAGTTGCATTACGCACAGTCCTTTCTTGGTACCTTATGAGTTATACTTCATTTTCTCGCTTTGTGCTGAATGATACTACACTGAACCAAACATATCCTCTCTCAACTTTGCCATGACAGAGTCCTCATGATCAGAATATGTCATGCCCCACAGCTGAGGCCCTTTACTTTGGGTGGATTATCTGGACTCAACAAAGAGGATTTTGCCCTCTGTTCATTCAGACTCAAAGGCCTGAGGATATAACCAGCTCATTGGTTAAACAACTTCCTACATCACAGCGGCACATGCTGCAAACCACTTCAAGGGATGAGAGGAGTAATTCTTCAAATAATCTTGCACAGCAATGGAAACATCACAGGATTTATTATGTATGCTATCGAGTGTTTTCCAGTTGGCAACACAGTTCATAGAACAGTTGAGTTTTGTAATACTTTGTAGTTCTTTGGTACGGGTAGTAAGAGACTTAATCTGACTAAAAACCAACCAACTTAAAATGGTCTGGATCCTATAAAATACTCTCAGTAGCTGTCACTATCTGGTCAACACTTTGGTGACACATCTAACCCTGTGTCACCAAAACAGGGAAGCTCCCTGGCAGTCAGGTCTGTTTTACAGCAGCAGGTTTAAGAGATGAAGAGCATTTCTTCCCCAGCTGAATGGGTAATTCCACAAGATATAGGAAGACCCTCAAGATGTTATCACAATTGCCTAGTTCAGTAACTGAATTCTGAACCACATCCCTCATCTACTTTTGATCCCAGATGTAGCACTACCCAGCAAAAAGTGTAGCCTGCCATTTTATTTATTATAAATTCTGTGGTCTTAACAGAAAATGAAGGGTTTCATCTCAAAGAAGTAAAGCTGCCTCGTGTTTTATCTTCAGTTGACATTCTTCTTAAAGACACAATAAACAGAAAAGGAATATTTACTGACAGAGGTTAAAAATTACTTTGCTGGTGTCCACAGACGTGTGTTAATCTATCATAGATAAAATCTGTCCCTTTTTCCCCACTTCCATTCTCTATAGGTCAGCCATAATCATTTCACTGCTTTTTAAGACCACAATTTGGTTTCATGTATCTGGTTGTCAATTATTAGCTTCTGAATAAACTCTTTTTCGATGCACTCCATCACACTAGAGATGAAACAGTGGTCACAGGAGTGACAGAGTGACAGCTCTGTGGAGATAGACAGTAAATCTTGGTACTGCAGACAGTGGTGCTCATGGTTAGAAGACAGTTGTACAAATGATTTTCATGGTCTGTGCTAAGGAGACAGGAGAGTCACAGCTACAAATCTTTCTCTAGAAGAAATACCATTCACTAGCATAGGCAGAAAGACAGGATGACTTTAAGGGAATTTTTTTTTCTCTCCCTTGAGATTTTTAGTTCTAGAACCACAGAAAGACCACAGAAAGAATTATGGCATTAGGAACTAAGGAAAAAGCAAGCAAGAGTAACATAAGGAGCATATGGGACTGATCGTAGGCTAGTCGTGGTCAAAAGAAGAAGTCGCCTACAGAAGACAAAGGAGAGAAGGGACAGAGAAGGAGAGAGGGGGAAAGTGAGAGAGAGACACACTCCGTAGTTTGAGGAGAAGCCCTGAGATGCAAAAAAAGAGTATTCTGGTTGTTCCATAGGGCTTGTTAAGATGCTATAATCTGATGAGGAAGCTGAGAAATATATGCAAGACATCTTTTTCTTTCTAGTTCTATAAATCTTTTATGCTTCTCACACTGAAAAATAACTGGATTCAGAACCCTCACAGTTCTCATTGTTTGTCTGCTTCTTCCATGATACATCTGAAGATACAAACGTAACCTTCAAACACCCAAGTGGATTAGAGAGATGGGAAAATGTGAGAAATGAGAAAAATGAGAATTTTGCCTTGAAGTTCTAAGAAACCTGGTCTGTGGCTTATCAGTTCCATGCAAGAGTGATAGCCAAAGAGGAGTTGTACCACAAAGGTCAAGGTAAGAGATTTCATAGTTGCCTTTTCCGAACACAAACAGTCCAAGCAAACATGTCCAGCATGATGGCACTCAACCACAATTAGTTGTCGCTGTCAGCTGGAGGGATCTCTCCCAGCACTGTATGACACAATCGTCTGCATTAGGAACAGGAAGAGGAAGATGATCATTCCTCTCTGCTCAGCACTGGTGAGGACATGTCCTCACTATTGCACCCAGCTCTGGGCTTCACAGTGTAAAAATGATACAGACTTAAAATAGCAAGTCCAGGAAAAAGGAAGAAAATATGATTACGGGACTGGAGGAAAAGCTGAGACAGCTGGGACTACTAAGACGAGAGAAGAGAAGGCTCGGGGGGATCTTATCAAACATATAAATATCTGATCAGAGGAATGATGAGGGAGCCTGATAGTTCTCAATATAGCCCAGGGACAGGACAAGAGCAATGGACACACACTGAAATACACAATTTTCCATCTGAACACCAGGAAACCCTTGTGACCTGGTGGCTCGTACCTGTTGTTTGCTACAGATAAGGCATAAAAATTCCCAGCCACATGAAGACTTTGTCGGACAATGGCACGTGCCCAGAGCATCCTTGTAGCACTGACTGCCTAGAAACGCTCAGGTTTGCAAATCTAATATGACCAGCAGGGAAGAGCAATGCAGGTCTCAGCTGCTTGTGCCTGTGGAGAGACAATAGAAGGGAACATCTTGGAATGCTTGCTCTCGGTTTTTCCGCCTTTTGGTGCTTGGAGCTTGATCTAAGTAATTTACTGCCCAGTGATAACAATTGTCCAGAAGTTAGATCCACAAAAATTAATAAACCCTCTACAAGGAGTTAACATTTTATTTATTCCCTATCATGAATGCCTACCTTTACTACCCAAGATAAGAAATCCCACAACGTGAGTACATTGCTGAGTTATAGCTGTTTCACACAAGTGTATTTTGAGTCAAACACATAAAAAATTTGCTTCAGAGCTTTCAATATTGAAGGCATTAAATGAGTGGGACAGCAGTGCTGTTTGTTGCTGTTAATTATGAATTAATTATGAATGGATAATTAGAACTGAACCCAGCATTCTTTGTATTGGTTGTGTATCGAGCAGTATGATTAATCTAAGGCCGTTGGGGTGGCTGTGCTCTCTTGCAAACACTTTTAGATACCATGAATGTGGAACCACGTGCTCCCCTCAACTGCTGCATGTCTGCTGCTCCCACTGGATGGATGAGGATGGAGATTCTGTCTATGCCCTATCCAAGGGCAAGGTACAGAGACCATTGAAGGGATAAATAGAAGTGTGATAAGATGTCATGCTACAGTCCTCATCACCAGGGGGGAAAAAAAGAGAGCACACTGGCTACTTTTCTCAAAAAGAAAAATATTGTGGCAATGACTTCCCTCACACCTGTGCATGGATTTCCCAGCCTAGAGTTACTCCTCCTCTGAACTATTACAAATCTGTAAGCATTAAACAGAGTAATAACGGCAGTGACCTGCTGCTAAAACACTAATGCAGTTTATAAGGCAGATCGGCACCATTCTCCTCATTTAGCAGGATGGAAATAGGGGCAGAGGAACTTGCCTAAGGTCTTCCAATATGCCAGGTGGTGGACGTAGAAGCTATTCTGTCTGAATCCCAGCTTCATGTTCTCTCTACTGCACCTCAGAAAGGATCTCTCCACATTTAGGAGAGATGTGCAAGTAGGAAACTCAAAAAACCTGAAAATAGCTATCAAAAAAAAAAAAAAATTGTGGCAGCAGGAGAAGAAACTCCTCTCTAAAGTCGATAACCGAACTGTCATTTCAGGTAAGGGAGACAGTAGATGGCAGTGTCCCCCAATACTTCCTAGGGAGACACAGCTCTCACACTCAACATCCCTGCTACAGAGCACAGACCCACACTCCGGCCAGCGACAGATGCCAGATGGGACAGACTTCACTCCCCACTGCAAGTTAAAACCAGGCAGTGTCTGGAAGAGTAGTGCTATGCAGGCTCTCAGCTCATTTCTCCTTAGGAAAGCCTTGTAGCTCACTTTTCCTGTCTTGCAAGTCAAGCTACTATAACTGATGTCTGATAGATGACAGTAGAAGATGATGACCATTCCTGGACTGAAGGAAACAGTGGTCAGTCAGCTCATCAAATATGTTCCATAGTAATAAATCGTGACAGCTTTCCATTTCTTAAAGTCCTGACATCTGGCCTTCAGACACAAGGTATTAAAAAGCCAGGAAAAAGGTCCTAGGGCAGAACAGAGATCTGGCTACAAATTATGTGTTTCCACTGGCTTCCTGTGTCACAATGAACAAGACACTACGTCTCTCTGCATTCTGGTTCCTGTTGAAATGCAAAAATATCTGCTTTGGGACATATACTAAACATTAAAAAAATTCTGCTCTCTCAATCAACAAAAGAATTCAGAATAACTCAAATGACTCAAAGAATCAGACTTCTGTGACAGAAATCTAAGTATCTGCTGAAGTCTTCTCACAGGAAATTGTGATTATTCCATTAATGTTTGTAAGACAACCACCATATAGAAGCCCTAAGAGAAACCTAGAAGAGAGATATAGAAAACAAATATGGAAAGAAGCCGCATATTGCAATGGCTTTCTCAAAAACAGATCAAAACTGGGAACTGTTGTGGGGCAGGTACCTTTCAGATTTCTCTGAAAGAAGATGAGCACAACAAATGAACTCAATGGAAAGGTCAAGAATTAATATATCCACTGCTTCCGGTGTTGCTGGATATTCTGTTCCCGCGTAAAAATCAACATAATTGTCAACCACAATATTGGTATGTACAAGCTGGTCATCTGACCTCTCCCTGAGCTTTGGTATTATCTTGGACTCTGAAGACTTTTATCAGAGGACTTTGCAGCAAAACAATTGGTGCAGATCACAGTGATGTGAACTTTTAACACCAACAATCAGACTAGAGCAGGACATAGACCTTACAACTGGCCCTGGGTTCAGGGTTAAAGAATAATGCCAAAATAAGCCAACATGACAGGGTATGCCACCAGCATTTAAAATTACCCTTAGTGAGTCATTAAGATGTGCTAGAAGAGCAGATCCCAAAGCCTCCACATCCTTAGCCTTCTTCCTCTAAAACTCCAGAGTGATACTAAACTTTTAACTACAGCATCCCAGTGATCTGGTCTAGATATACAAAAAGAGATACAAAACAATAGTTTAAAATACACCCAGAACAAACTGTGATGCACCCCATGGTAGTGAAGGACAATATGTGTGAGATCAAAGAGGGATAAGGTGGGAGGACAGGAACAGATTTATAAATCAATGTTGATCACTAGCCAATTGCAAAGTTCTTTCTTTTTCCAGCATGTTGAGGGGAAATTTCCCTGCAGTTACAACAGAACAAGGTGAGGAATTTCAAGAATTCCATAGGCAGGATGGGGGAAGATTCTCCTGCAGAAACTACCAAACTGCTGAATTTGCAGCTATAGTCAGTGGGAGAACCTCTTCACACAGTGCATCTTGCTTCTTAGTTTTCAGTGGTCCACCCAGTGGTGCTGTCATTGCTGTGGGGAGGGGGGAGAAAAAAGAAAATAAGAGCCAGGCAGCTGCACCTGAAGCTCCTTCACATGCTGATTTTAGAGTTCTTATATGGTCTGAACTGATTCTTCAGATCTTTCAAAGAGTGAGGAAGATAGACTTCCCTTTGTGCTCACAAAGAGTGGTTGCTATGATCTTTGCCAAATGAATTCACTTGGTCATATATGGGCATCTCACATTTTGTGCAATTAAAATTTGCCTGATTTGTGTGTCCAGAGCTAGAAGTTTCATGGACTAAGAAACCACTCAGTAAGAATCAGTGAAGGACATAGAAGGAGAGGTTGTTAAGCTGTTTAGGAAGAAAAGGAAGAATACTTGTACGTGGATCCCTAATTTTAGGAGTCTACATGGTACACAGGTACCTTTTAATAAGGCACTTTGCCAGAAGCTGAACAAGGCATGAATGGCAGAAGAAACCTGTGTCATCAGAGAAACTTGAAAAAAGGTTATTAAATTACCTTTGTTTAATGCTTTTAGGCCTTTAAAGGCATCATGTTATAGCTATCCTACCTCTCAAGGCATTCTTCTTTCTTACAATCCCAGTACTATAGATGAAGTCAAGAAGGCCTTTACATGCTTTATTTAGTAAAAAGCTGTCTAGGCCACCCCTGCTTCTCTGCACCAGCCAGGCACACTGCAGCACACCACTCCTCCTGGACCGTGATACATCCATCCTGAAACGGCCTGAACATACATTCTGTTGCTGTGGTTTTAGCACCCACTTAATGAAAGAATACGCTTTTCTCAATGGCATCCTCAGCAGTACCTCAGGAACGTGCTGGCAGGTGTTCAGCATCACAGACCTTGTGTAACCCCACAAGATGAATTGCCAAGTAATGGCTTGGGCTGGGGTTCAAAAGTTGTTTCTGTTGGCACTTTCAGCTGTGCCACTGGTGACACTGAAGACGGGGAAAGGATCCAAATTTAAATACCTGACAGGTGTTGGCCAGGAATCTGAATAACAGAATTTACACGCTTCTCAGACTTCTCAGTTTTCTTTAAAAAAAGCAAGCCTCAGGTTCATCTTGATGTCACAGAAGCCAGTGACTTTGAAGATTATTAAATTGATGGGCAGTCTCTCTGAACACAGGGTGAAGCTTCGAAACAAACCACTGCTATAAATCCTTGCCTTCTAGATGTGCCTGTGTTTTCCTTTTCTCCCTGAGCCATGAGGAGAACACCTCGTCACTGTCCACTCTTCTACCCAGCGTGTCCTTCCAAGTGCCCTTCAGCCAGCGCCAAGCCCCGGCAGAGCAGGAGCAGCACACGCGATGTGACCGCGCAGGGCTCGGCTGTGCCCTCCAGCTCTGGTGTTTGCATCCAGCATACCTTGCCATCAGACTCTGTGTCACATCCTGTCCCAGTCCGTGTGCAGGCATGCTTGTGTTTCACATCACATGTAATAAAGAATAATTTTAAGAGGGATTGTCCTGTTCTGTAACAGTTGCCACATACATACAGTTAATAGGAGCTCTTGCTGCCTGCTTTCACAGAAGCCTGAATTGAACAGGGCTCTGCCAATAATTGATCATTTTTTTAGTTCAGCAACCTAAGCAAACAAAAACCAAAGATTAAGTTATACTCTTATTAACCAGGATATAATTTTTTCTGCTTCAATTCCTTTGCTTCCTTTAACAACAAAAGTATCCCAGAATCATAGAATAAAATGAGTTGGAAGGGACCACAAGGATCATCTAGTTCAACTCTTAAGTATCTATCATATTAAGTAGCTATCACACTTCTTTCCTCCAAAAGATAATGCCCTAGAACAACCGACCTCTACAGATTTCATATTTTCCAGCTATCTTTTAAAGAGACACTTCATTCTTTGTTTTACTATATGATGTGCCAGAAGATCCTGAAGAATGTAAATCACAATTTCAAACTACATTCCTCAAAATACATGAGTAGAAAAAATAATTAATTAATTTGGTTATCTACTACTATGGCATTTTTCATCTCATCCTTTGGTTCAAACAGCATCCAATGTTTGCTTTACTGGTCTTTTAAGGATCTAGTTCAAACACGTGTTGAGAAAAATAGTTTGGAGGTTTTCCCATCCTTTCAAAATTTAAGGATTTACATTAATTGTTTTGCTTTACACTTTCATCCCTAATTAGCAAATTAAGCTATTTTAATAAGGAAACAGAAATTAATATTTGAAGTGCATAATTCTCCAAAGGCCCCCCTAAAAAATCAGTTTCATTTCCTATATGTCATGGTGAAGCTACTGGGAGAAGCTGCCATCCTAGCTAAGGAGTCCACAGCCCTCACTGGCAGGAGAGAGTAGGACTGGAGAATGGGAACAGCATGAGAGGGACAGTAAGAAGACTTTCTGCTAGCTCCTGTTATGAGTGCATTCCACTAGGAGTGAAATGCATGTGAAAACATTCACTATATGTATATATATGTGTTATAATGTATATATACTGCAGGAGCAGTGGTATTGCATGTTGAAGCATTACTTCAACAGCTGTGCCACTGTGCAATGTAAAAGGACTTAAGAGACCTCACTGTCATCCCTAGCTGACCCCCAGCTATCAGCAGTAGCCTGGGACTACTCCTTGCAAAAGCATGTAGCCCACTGCATGAGTCACAGGAGTACAAAACCCTGGCAGGAGTAATCTTCTGCAAGGTCTTCCATCTAGAAATCTCAAGAAACATGAAACTCAAAGTGTTCTATTCCAGGGGACCTATTAAAACTATATTAAGATAAAGTTAGAGACAGGATCCTCATGGTATAAAATACCCAACTCTCCCACATCTTTATGATGACCAGCTTGTTTAAATCCTGGCAATGCCCAGGCTCTGATGTTTCAGAAGAAGAATTTTAACTTGGTGGGTTGCCTATTAATCTATGTTAAATGAAATCAAAGCTAAAGCTCAAAGAAAAATCCAAACTTTTTGAAGAAGCTAATCTTTTCGGGTTTTTTTTCCTTTTTGTTTGATAATCATTATATTCTGTTGAATAACCAGTGTATTTCCCAATATAGCTGCAAGGAATTTCTCAATAGCATTCATTCATTTAAAAAACAGGAGAGAGTCAAAGCTCTTCTGTCTTACATCACTTTCAATGAATGCTTTAGAGTGAAATGGCAATCATGAGACCTCCAGCCTACACAAGGAGGAAGTGGTTTTGCAGGCTTGCCAGATTAAAGAGTGACATCACATTATCTTCGTCAATGCTGATTCCAGCTCTTCGATAATCAGGCAAACATGGAAAGTGCTGTTCTCGTATCACATGGTCAGACATCACTTTCCATTCACTAGTGGAGCTAGCAGTGCCTGCCTCAGCAGAAGCCCTGCCTCCTCTACTGCAGGAAACCTGCAAAAGCTAAGAAAATGTGACAGAAAGAGCAACATCTCTACTCCTTGGCTGACCTATTCAAGCTGCAGATTCCAAAGCCACTTGACATTTGTTTATATCACAAATTAGAGAAAACTGAAACCCTGTCCTTGTACAGAAAAGACTGTTATGTGCCATCACTTTCAAACAAGTCCTGCAATTTCTGTGTGTAAAGGTGAAACCCTCGGAGAGAGCTAGGTTTTCAAATTGCTTATGAAACATGGACTCAAACCATGACAGAAAACATTATTGTGTGTGCATAACAGTAACTTTCTGAAAATGTTTTAACACAAACTGCAGATCCTGGACATGATACCAGTGACCAAGAATTCAAGAAGGGCACCACGAATTTTTTGGTAACTTTTTTTCCCCGCGGAGTGCCAGTAACTCCCAGACTTGTACTTTGCTGTAAGGCTTACACACTGAAACTTCGTTGAAATAAAAGATAGCTTGGGTTCATAGCAGAGACTTCAGAAAGTTTTCTGAGGTTATAAATTACACAATGCATGGTTTCTGTTAACAGAAATTTGGGTTTCACCTGCAGCCTCTTTGAAGTGAAGAGGCAAGAATGTGTTTCTATAGACACCTATATATAGGCCTAGCATATTACACAGCACAGCTGATACACGCTCCTGATCTGCCTGGAGAGGAAATTATCTGTCACATATGGTCTCAAAATTACGTTCATTGCTGTCCTTTAGCTGAGACTTAATGCTTCTTCTCTACATAGAACACTGAGTAGAGATGCAGTCATTCAACCCTTCTCAATGTAACTCCAAAAACCGTGCGAGATCTTTTAAAGAAGAACAGATGTGGTCCGTGCCCCAGGGATACTGTGGGGTGCAAGGTATCCCCATTTCAGAGCTCTTAAACCTCTCACATAACTCAGTGTCCCACAGCAGAACCATGCAGAGCACCAGCAGCACAGACTCTAGCACAAGGCTTCCTTCAGAAGCCCAAGGGATTCATCCCGAGCACAGTACCAGACAGCAGCCGAGGTAAAGATGAGGCAACAGGCTTCTCTCTTCAGGTCCCTTGTGGACTTCTTCTTTATTCATTTCTACTCTTTGTTCTCAAAGGTTGGAAAATTAATTCCTCCTCATCTGGACTGGGAGGACAGGAATGGAGATAGTAAAGGGAAAATCTTCAGCTGAGAGAGCATTAGGCTGTTCCATCAACCCAGACTCACATTTTCTACAGATTTATACTTGTCTGAGTTTGGAATCCAATTAGACAAGAGATACAGATGAAGCTTTTCTCATGGCTGAGGCTTTTATAAAGTTCTGCTTTTTGACCTTCCAGTGTCCAGAAGGAGAGCAGCTCACCAAAGTCAACGCCACAATAAAAGCACAGATAACCTTGTTCTGTTTCATGCAGCTTCATGATTTCTGTAGGGAATACTTCTTTAGGACCTCAACCTTTTGCTTGTCTAAGAAGTTGTTGAAGGAGGAAAAGGAATTGAGAAAGAGGGAAAGCACACTGTAGGACAGATCCCAGGCCTGAAATATTTCCACTTCATATCAAAAGTCTCCTTGATTGCTAGATGACTCGTAAAACAAACAAAACAAAACAAAAAGCCAAATCAAAAAAAGCTAAACAAACAAACAAACAAAATCCCTAAAGTGTCCAGTATTAGTTTTTAAATTGCAGGATTAAAAACATAGCTCATCTAAACTCAGTTTACCTTCACTGTTTAATCTCTGGGAACTCTGGGTAAGCTTAGAGGTGAAAGACACCAAATCTTATCAGGCTAGAAGCAAGTTGTTCCCTGAAGTAAACTAAGTTCCCTTTTTCATTTGCACTGCTACGTCATAGGTGGTAGAGGAGGAAATCTCCCGAGCCTGTCAGACCCAAAAGTGGTATCACACGACAACGCCCACAAGGTTAAATAAGCACCATTCTGATAAACCCCGGTCAAACAAAGGAAAGAATTACTGCTCCCTTTTTGAACTGGAAGTCCCAATCAAGATTATAATCCCCAGATACTATGCCCCAAAAATAAAAATTTAAAAAAAGAAAAAATACACAAGTGTACATTGGAAAAAATCAACCAAGGAGATCTGTCACTGGTACTGTTATACACACACTCATATAGTTCATCTGAACTGAAGCACTCTACAAATGAGTGCATCTCCCTGGGAGTTTTATCGTAAGAATGAAATTTCTCAGCTCTCAGGAGGCAATAAACAGTAAATCATTTACATCAGGAAACCTGGACAGCAAACAGCAAGTGCATGTTGTAGCAGAAATTCACTTCCTCAAAATAGTGGCATTTGCACTGAATTTATAAAAATCCATTTTAGCCACTTCTCTTAATCTAGAATCTTGGGTTCATGATAGATGAAAATGCTCTGACCACAGACATTTCTTAGCTGAAAAGGAATCGGGAAGTGATGCCAGCTTCTTCTATCATTCAAAGGTTTTGGTTAATAAGCGTCACATTAGATCCATTTGAAAAAATTTCCCTTGTAATCACGGGATGTTTATTTATTGCTTGTGTTAATACTCTTTATTTGGAATCTAAAGGTCTAACAGGAGAACTAGGCCATTGTGCTACACACTATACATACTACTGTTATAAGTAGATCCTTTTCTGAAAAACTTCGGTTCAGTCGGACATCCAGGTAGGGTATTGGTGTGGGAAAGACTGGGCTGTGCACCTTAGGAGAGGTGATAAGGATATGCATTTACACTAATTAGTTTTGCATAGCCTGGGTCTGAGTGCAACTCCTCACACAGGAGAACAGTCCGTAGTGTGTACCCTGTGATGGCACATTATGGACAGCTCAGATGCCAGGTATGAACTCTTTTTGCTAAAAACATAGCAAAGTAAAATAAAAACATCACAGAGAAAAAGTCAATCTTGTTTCCTTGAGGCTATGTGAGTGTTACTCTAGATAGGTGCCTTTTGGAATAGTTGTAGTACACAATGGTGGTAGTACACAGTGGCAAAAGATTTCTTCAGGGTGTCTTTTCTTTGTCCACACTGAAATCCTTCTCCCCAACCCTGCCAATGTCAGAGTCTGTCAGACTCCACAGCCAGCATACCAAACAGAACCTACCCAGACCCAGCCTGAGGCAAAGGCAGGGAATATGGTTGTCTGTGAAGGCAGCCAAGCACCCATCCATTAAAAAAAAAAAAAAAAGTTACTTATCCAGAGAGAAATGAAAGCTCTTACTGGATCTTTCATCTGCTACCTGTGATCAACAAACAGAAAATTCCCATAAGAACCTCCCTCATAAAATTCTCTTAGCTCGCTATTCTGCCACAAAAAGACAGACACCCCTAAATTTTGCCTGGCAGATCACATATTACTGCTCTGACAACAGAAGTGATAAAGAGATAATCTGCAACCATAAGTATCCATCAGGATCACATAGCTGCAAGAAAAGAAAACATAACTAAGAACAGTAAACAGAGCTTATCAAGAGCTCTGTGTTTTTAATCACAAAAGTAGTTAGGAATTGAACCAGGTTTAATCCCCTCCCTTCTTCTGTAAAAAGGTAGCAACATCACTTGCTCTTAATGTTGGAGCTACTCACAGAGGAAGGTAGAGCACTACAGTAGGACTTCGCTTCTTCCACATTCCAGAAGAAGGATCTCAGCACACACCAGGTTTATCATTTGCACTGGACCAGGAAAGTGAATGGAGAATGGTCACTCCCTTAACATGCTGCTCACAGCAACACCAAGACAGCAACCCTACAGTACAGCCACTAAATTAGCAGTTTGCAGTGGCTTTCCTTCAGCCACAGGCATAACTTTATTGCTGGGTTGAAAATATTCCCACTAAAAAGCAAAGGGAAACCTCTGAGTTGTAACAGGAGCAGAAATATAAAAATAATTGTACATTGAGGAAAACTCATTAAGAAATAAAGATCAAAGTTCCCAGCTGGAGTCAACTGCCTTCCAAAATAGTCTTTGTAGCTGCCATGAAAACCACAGTAACCAATGGCCAAAGGCTCATCTCTTCTGGATGACATGGAAGCCCACAAACAGAGGTGAGGGGAAGAGGGTGCAAAAGAAAGGAAGTCCCTCTCTACCAATGGGATTTGCACACCAGACTGCTGCCTGCTTCCTTACAAATCAGAAAGTCTACAGTGAACTGGGAACTAATAGCTGCTGTCAGATCTGCATCTGTTTGGCACAGTTCCTTGATGTGCAAGGTGATCCTCAAATGAAAGTTCATTTAGGAACTGCTACCACTTATAGCGAGACAAATTCTTTCCCTGGTTCCACATATTTGAGAGGGAAATGTAGACAATGTTAAACAGCCTATCCATCTGTTAATTACACATACAGTAAATTATGAAACACTGTGGGACTATATATTTGGCCAAACAAGCAGTGATGGGACGAGAGGACACAAAAGTAACATCTGAAAAAGACCGTGGGGTGTTTGTCAATCCAGCTTCTCTAACCAGAATGAAATGCCGAAGATGCCCCTACTTGGTGCCCAGAGCTCACAGGTGGAAAAATCCCTACTTTTCTGGCAAGGACTGCAAAGATAATGCAGCACTTGGATGCAAGGCTAACCATCACGTTGCAGAGAGTTCAACTTCTGTCCTACCCAGAAATTGGGAGGCTGGAGAAGCAAGAGGAGGGAAATAAAAGTGAGAGTTACCAGCTCCTCTGGAATACCAAGCACCTTCACAGCAATATCACGTCCACTTGCCCTACAGAGGCCAGCCTTGTTCTCTGATGCAAGAGGACCTTGCTCTCAGCTGAGTGATGTTCTACCTCACACAGGGAACAGCCAGCAGGAAAAGAGGAAGCACAGACTCTCCACCTCTCTTCTCTGCTCCACAGTCCACAGACAAGTATCTTCAAAGATTTCTAGTTCCTTAAATGGGAGACTCCATCAACTGAAGACACCCACTGACAGAGCAAAATAGGATTCTTGATCAAAGAAAGTCACTCATATTTGGATGTGTATGGAGGGGAGAGAGAGGAAGATGGAAGAGGAGTGACAGGAATTGGGCAGAGCTCTGTGCTGGTATTATGTCCCATTATTTAATTTCCTAGACTGTTTATTTAGTTAGGCTTCTTCCATGGGTGAGGTTTTTGAGTTTTCAGTGACTGAAGTCACTGGATCTACTTAATGCCACATTTACTCAATTGCTGATCAGCTCCTCTCCTTGCTTGTGTATTTTGGAGGTCACACCAGATACACCAAAATGGGGTCATTATGCCATATGCTTATTTACTATGTGTACGTTAGAACTTTTGTGTGCTATTTTTTGCTTGTTATCCATCATTATATGTATTTATCTTCAAGTAGCATATGGAGTAGTAGGATGGGGTATATATATGGAGTCAACAGATGGTGAGACTGTGTGTGATTAATATGTTCTCATAACTTTTTATTGTCTCTTTTTCTTATATGTTCTACTTTCAAAGTGTCATTACTTTTGTCATCCCTGTTCTCATTTCTTTGTTCTTGTATGCTATTAAACAAAGACAAAAAAGTCAATGTCTGGGTTTGACATTTGTCTTTTTAGAGTACAAGGTGTTACCTCTATTGAGGTGTTTCACAGGTTATTCAGGCCAAAAGGTCCCATGTGTTCTGATCTCTCTGTATAACACCAGACACAGAATTTCATCCTGCAACTTCTTGAGCTAAAGGAGTGTTGCTCCCAGCTACTGCATGAACACCATCAATATTTTATTGTCTATATTTCACATGGCAGTCATTCTGTGAAATGACAAAAAATCCTTTAGAAGATTAAACAATAATTCATGCTATTAATTTGCAACTTAAATGCAGACAAGCAGAGAGAAGGGCATACGTTGAGTTAGAATGAGTTTACTGGAGGCACTGCAGAAACTTGGCTGAGGTTTCCACGTGTGTACTGGGGGACATGGCAGGGAAGCAATTGTGCTCTGGCCTGACCCCACATGTGACACCTCCCAGACAGTGAACAGCTTCATTCTGTTTCATTTTGACTGTCCCTGCTCAAGTAGCACAACAGCTTCTGTGGCACAAGAAGCAAAAGCATGTTTTCCCACCAAATGAACAGCTTCCAAGTAGTCCTTCATATTTCCCTTGTCTGAATGGGTGGCCATGATATCAAAGGTCACAATTTAGGTTTATTGCCTTTCCCTCCCAGCATATTACTTCTATTACACGGAAACTGTGTATCCAACATTTGTTAAAATCACTCAATAATGTCCATTGATTTTTATTGCCAGGTTAAAGTGTTGCTTGAACCCGTGACTGCTTCCTCTCCCTTTAAGCCTCATGCATTCTAGAAACAAGGATAACGGTTTATCAAAGTCTTCAGGAAAGGGCTTTTGCTCTTACAGCAGCATGATTAATTCAGAAATGTACATGGCAATGAGTGCAAGCAAAAACTTCTGTCTTGATCTATAAATATACAAAGTTTCATATACTTATTTACCTTTTATTTCATTATTAGATTAAATGTAAACTGTGACTTTCAGAAACAGCTGTAGATGAGATTATGGTGAAAAATCTAAGCACAGGATGATAAGAACAACATACTTCCAGATACTGAATAGGAAAGGAGCTGTAACTCTGTGCACCCCTGACTTCCCTGAAATATTATTTTGAGAAGGTTTTTATGTTAAGCTTTCTCTAGATGCACCATGCCTGACAAAACATTGTTTAATAGCAAGCCACCAATTAGTAACAAAGGAGTAAGCAGCTTGCAGTGACATACAGGTTGAAGTATATCATCAATAGGTTGTTATTCTCTCATTCAGAAAATTGCTACCAAAGTCATGGGGGATTTGCAGATATTAATAGTGTAGATTAGTGTAAAAACAAGACTTATTTTAATGTGAGGTTCTGAGTATTACTATTATTTCATGAAGATGATACTACGCCTATTTATAACAAGACAGATCACAGATAACACCAGTGACCTGAGCTGAACACTAACATAATTTCAAACAGTATCACAGTACAGACATCTCTATTACACCCTCTTCAGATCACGTAAGGAAGAAACATAAGAATTTCTTAATTGTCTGTTTTACCTGGACAGGGTGAACACAGACAGCAATCTTAGATGACTATCGATGATTGCCAATATTGTCAATGACTATCAAGAGTTAAACCCTACCAGAGTTTACAGAGGGAAGCAATCACCTGAGACATCAGCAATTAGTCATAGATCATTGAATGTTGGGGCTTTCGTTTTGGAATGGTTTTGAAACTGTGTTATGCTCGCATTGATCATGAACTCTCGTTATGTTTGAGTGGTGAAGGAGGATACGTGGAACAACAGAGACCTAGCTAGCTAAATGTGCAGGGTGACCCTTTGTGTTGCACACAGGTTGATATTACATAGCACTAGTCAGCTAAAGCTCAAATAACTGGTGAATCAGACTGTCAGGCTTGGAGTGAAAACCAAACACCCACAAACTGAATGAGAGAAAGTGAAAAAGGAGACCAAAGATTTGTCATCAGACTTGGTTCTCCTCATCTGTAACAGCCTGACGACAAACAGTTGCTATTTTTTCATCTTCCTTGTCTACAAGGCCCTACTAAAATTAGAGGTTAATTTCATGGTAGATTTATAAATATGGAGGACAGTGTGAGAGGACCATGAAATTTGAGTGTATGAGTTACCTGTTAGCTGGCTGATTATTGTTTCCTCCTGGTAAGTACCAAGAAAAAAAAAAAAAGAACAAACCAGTGAAAATGAAGAAGCTTTTAAATCCCTTGTTTGATTCAACCATTATAAGAAAAAAACATGCTTTGTAGAAATCCAGGAGATAGGTTACTATCTTTGCTGACACCCCAGAAATATAAACATTTTGACTTCAGGGGACATCCTTGTTGAATCAGATAAACTAAAATGAAGAAAGTACTAATTTTCAAGAACCCTGAATGCTTTAACTGCTGAGGTTTTCCCAGCCAGAGTCTTCTGTATGTTCCTAGTCAAGAAGGATTTGGCAATGGATCCAGATACATTGTGAATGTCTTTCAGCTTCTGGAGACTCAGGTGATACAAGCACAGCATGTTTGTACTGAAGGATGGGTAGTTATCTCAGATAAAGAGGTGAGGAGAAGAGAAAGACCGTATAAATGGTAAAAATGTGTGTTAATGCTGTGCTGAAAGTATGCTGTGATGATGACAGATGTTACAGCTGTTACTTTTCATAAACATAATGTATAGGCAACAGCAGGAGTGTGAGCTGGTATGGCAGTACACTGGATTAAACTTCCTCAGAAATAAATTGCATTTACACTGTTGTTTTCAAACTATTTGAGAATGCATGCTTTCATTGCTTATGTGTTCACTATAAATACTTTCCCTGTGAATAATTATGTGGCATCTTTTTGTTAAATAACATCTGGTTACCTACACAAAAAGTCCTGAACTCAGTATTTGAATTCTGTGTCTGGAATTGTACTCTGTCAGGTATCCCAACATATGCTTCAGCTGACACATCTCATTCAAGTGCTGCAGCAAACACATAAATGGAATTACAAAGAGAAACAGTGACTGTATATGCTTCATATACAGTCATTGTTTAATAGATGGTGTTCTACATATATTAAACAACTTTAAGGGCGGAACGTGATCAATGGGCTCCAGTTTTGAAGGCATAATCCGACATTAGAAGACTCCTCTTCCATGTTGTCCACCAGTTTGATCAGGAACATGGTGGTGAAAGAAAAAGAAGACACTGCTTGAGTAGGCAAGCAGAAAGATAAAAGAAAAAATGTGCGGATTTATGCAGAAACCAACCTTGATTTTGCACCAGATACATGTTGACAAAGAGGTACATGCACTGCACATAATGAGACCTCCTCACTGATCTTTAATCAAACCCCAGCTGAGCCCTTCTCTAAGTTTTTCCTTGATATCTCTACTAGCCTTCAAACTTGCAAATAGGGATTTTTTTCCCTCCCTATATTCCCAGTTTGATTATTTCTCCACATTGGTTAGTCCTTTGAGTTTCTTTTTGTTCAGGGTTTTAAATAGCCGCTTCTAAATACTTATTCATAAATTTTTTCAGATAGAATAGATTTCTGTTTCATGAATGCTTTATTTTTGCAGAGGAGCACAAATCTTTCTTGTCGCTGACAGCTGACAAGAAAGAATTCCTGTCAATCATTTCTGTGCTCAAGATCAGGTACGAAATTTCAGCTTTCACTTCAGTACCATACACTACTAGAATATAGACTAATATGGTCTTTCCTTAGACAAATCATTGAGAAATTATTGCTTTTAAGTGCTGGACAAAATTCCAGTCTTGCTTACACTGACGTTAATACAAAAACAAAGAAGCTCTCTTAGAGATCACATGGTCCAAGCCCAGGTTGCTTATGATCAGCTTATGACCCATTATCATTTCATGTCTTGACTCTGGCCTTCTTCTGGAGAAAGGAACAAGTCTTGTGGTTTCAGCTACAGAGAGGTTTTGGTTTGCAGCTTGCCTTGTCACGGAAGGTCACCACCCTGCCTAGAGAGTGTACTTGAAGCCACAGAGTGAAGAGATTCACTTGCTGCCTCTCCTCAGTCTCACAAGCACTCCTGTCATTTCCTCTTCAGACAGACCTTGAGCAGGATCCTCTTCACCCCAAGCACCACTTTTCTCCACTGAATGCGTCCCGGTGTATTTGGAAACATATGTCCCACTGAGTTTCGTGGGAGTTTTGCAGGAATAAAGCACTGCTCACCATCAGTAAGTAAGGCAGACACTTATGAAAGTGCTAGCATGAACAGGTTATGAATTATGACAAAGCACATTTTAAATAAAACCATAATGTTTGCACAGTACAAGTAGCTTCAAATGAGAAGATAAACACTGAGTTGAAGAGGATATTTTGATTCCATTTGGAAAGACAGAAGTGTGGTGTTAAACAAGAAAATTAAAACATTTCCTCCTCTTATCTTCATTTCGTCCTGGCATTGGAACAGAGCCTTGCATTTTCTAGACACTACCAGGAAACACATTCATGATGGTACTCAAATATAGCTATTACCATATTTAAATATTTCCTCACTGTTTATTACTTACACGGTCAGCTATAGCTGTTTCCAATTCAAGATGATTACGACACGCAGATGAAAAAGCTGAAGGGGAGGAGGGAACAACTTTTGTGCCTAAGCAGCTTACCTCTTCAAAAAAGAACAATGTTTACTGAGATAAATGAAGAGAGGGTGGTTGTTTTAGATCACTATGACTAATGTTAAGAAACAGCTGGTAAGGAATATTAGGTAATCACATACACAGGCTGCACATTGGGAACATTACGCTAACATACCTACTATAATTTTATTCCTTTACCCACGCATTTATTCAAAGCTGCAGCTGTGATACTGGCTTTTGAACACTAGAAACTATCAGAAAAAGCAGCATGAATCATCATCTTTTGCTTGTGTTATTTAACTTAGTCACTCAAGAGCAGTTCTTCCAAGAGAACAATAATAGAAAGAAAATGATAGTTTCTTTGAGAGATTTGTGAAGACTATATTTCTTTCCCTTTCATTTTTCCTTTCCTTTTTCCTTCCCTTCCCTTCTCTTCCCTTCCCTCCCCCTTTTCGTTCTTTACTGGAGATAATCACTAGGTTCTTCAATTAATTCAGAGTTCCAGACACCACACAAGTGGTGAGTAATTCATTCAGATATATTTTGAAAAACTCACCTAGGACCTCAGACATGAAGTGGGGCTGTGCAATGAAGTATTTGTGATGGTCCCCATTTCTCTATTGTGGGATCGACCTAAATTTTCAAGGCAGGTTGTGCCTTTCAGATGGCAGCACTTTTGTTCCACTGTTTCACAACAAACCAGTGAGGAAGGAGAGAGACACAGCAAGTTTTATTCTGTACTGATGGCATGTTTTATCCTTGCTGCTTCTGTTCGCAATCCCTTTAGAACAAATTCTGACAAAGCAATTCCATCTCATGTCAAGATGTTTCTCGTGGCTTTGTGATTAAACACGCTATTGCTCATGAGGTCATCCATTTAACTTAGGCCAGATGACAATTAACTTTATTTCTCACACAACTGAAGGCAGCCCTGCAGCCCTAAGCAAGCTCCTCTTTGCTCAGTGCTCACCAGCCTGCTGCTTTTTTATCAAAACTGCCATTTCCTTGTAGTTTTATGCTTCTGTGAGCATGAGTAGGCCATAGAAGTCAATTCACTCAGAGAAGGGTCTCTACTGCTCAAGTCCCAGAAAACTACCCTAAAGGCAGGAAGATTCCTGGAAAACTGTGGTTCAGACATCAGGGTTAAGTGGATATGCCTGCAAACACCAGCAGGGGCCATCCTAAGGACCACTGAGTATTGTCAGAGAGGGATAAGGAATTTACAGGACCAGCACTTGACGCTTCAGGTTATTTTGGATGCTCTGTGACAGTGAAACCACAGTTCAAGCTGTCCTTTCCTTCACTGTATGGCAAGTCCTGTCCTAGGTTTTCCCAGTACTTTATACACACACACACACGTATGCACAGGCAATATCTGGCCATGCTTTGGCATTTTATCAGTAGTCTTCCAAGCCTCCCCCATCCATACCTCATTTCCCTAGCTAAGACTTTTCTTCTGGATCACAAGTGCATTAATGCGAACTTACTGAGATCCTGGGAACAGCCTCATGCCCTTGCCACAACAAGTAAGATGTGGGAAAGGAAGCCATAAGGAATAAACATGGAGTGTCTTACCTAAAATAATTATGAGTTGGTGCAAATGGGCCTACCTTACATTTTCAGAGGAAGACACTGAAGAGAGCAAGACTTTATTGCTACACAGCTATGCATAGCCAAACAGGTCAAGATCCAGCCAGTGACCTCCCTCCAATCTCAAACATCTGGAATATGGGAAGGATCAGCACACTTACTCACCTGATGTCTCTAGTTTTCAGCTTCTGGATCCTCTCCTTGGCATCCAAAAGATGGAATCAGTTTGTGTCCCCACAGGATTTAAGGCTGGTCCCTCAGGGTTGAAATATAATATCTCCCAGAGCTTACTCCAGAAGGACAAGCTCTCCACTACACCCTGCAGCACTCTACAGGTACTCAGTAGAGCTAAGTAAACAAAAAACAAGTCAGAGTTATGGATTCCACCACTACTTACTTCATGCCACAATAAATACATGGATCTGTAGAAGAACAAGGCCTTTCTCCTTTTCACCATCCTATCAGAGCCTTTCTTTGAGTTCAGTTCTTTTCTGATCAGATCACATCCTTCTCCTTAAACATAGGGTACTCCTAAACCACCCTATTTTTTCTAATCCAACTTGCCCATTAGAGCTTCTCATCTGTCTCCAATCTTTTTTCTTCCTGTGTTTCCCCATTTACATGCACCTTTTTTCTACCTCTGATAATTTTCTTTTAATCCATACATTCAGTTCAAAGACAAGATAGCCAGAATAGTTTGTGCTAAACTTCAGACAATCCTTGACTCAAATGTTTTATATTTCAATTACTAACCATCAAAATTTAGGAGCTAACGATTGTCCTTCATCTGAACGGATGTGAGAGTCTCACCTACAAAAATTAATGCACATGGATAAAAAAAGCATTTATGATACAACAGTATGTACAGCCAGTGTAAAAAAAAGAGCTTCATAACACCAACTAAACTCGGGCAGAAGTTTCTCAGATTATGCAGGTCAGTGTGGCAGGGATGTTCAAAAACACCCTGTATCTGTTTTAGGAAATTCATACTCTGAAGGGTGCCAGTGGTACAGGAGAAGGCAGAAGTGGTTTCCAGCTGGCCCCCGCTCACTACCAGGCTCTCCCTTGATTCTACCTCTTCCAAGACGAGTGGCAGACAAACTCTGGAAGATTTATTTAGCAGAGTCAAAAATATCACTGTAGCTTGTCAAATGCCTCTTTTCTGCACCTCCCTGCCACAGATTGCTACCTTGATAGATCAGGCAGTGGTAGAGTACGTGGGTGTGCCGGTCAGTCCACTAGCTAACACAGTTCTATAAATTGTTTAAGAGGCGGGTTTTATGCTGAAATACTAGACAGGGACCTGGGGCAGCCAAGGAACTGATGTGAATCCTGCTTTGCTACCTTTGCAGCAGAAGCAATAATCCCTGGGAACTGATACAACGGGGGACCAGCCATCCCTTAAACCTCCACAGTTAAATCCACCAGAGTTATCCCCCAAACACCAAGCTGGCAGCTCCTGATATTCTCTGGCACTACTCCCATCTGTTGACCAGTGCATTCTTCTCAGATGGAAAAGTGTAAACCAGTTTGTAGTTCTCCCTTCTTGCCAGCAAAACCTGCTCCTGCACAAATCACTGTGGAGCCTTATGGATACACTGATCTCCAAAAGAGAAAAAGTTTGCTCTCAAGAAGCAGTATTCCATCAGTCTACTGGGACATGATATGAGAGCTCACAGAGGATAAGCACAATATCCCCGAGTTCACTGCTCTTCCGAGTTGCCTCCCACCATCCTACAAGCCATTACAATCTGTCACAACAGTGACAGAACAAGACAGGAGGAGGAAGAATTCCTCCACAAAACTGTTAACTTTAACTTAGTGAAATTTTGAGAAGTTCTATAATTGATTTAAAAATGCTGCAGAGAGGGAAAGCTACGAACTTTGTTAAAACTAAACACAAATCAAAAGTCACATTACACATTTTTTAAAAAATTAATTTCAGCAAGTTTTTGCCAGAGGTGGCAGAATTCCAGATGATGAAAATTTATAAATTTTCCATGCATCTAGGCAGATCAGCAAGCATAGTCAGTGTGGGTGCGGGCAAGTAGTAATATCTTCCAAGTCCTGGAAGATGTTTCTGTTAGCCAACAAGGCTGTAAATACTTGATTGTAAATAGCACTTATGAACCCACAGGTGACTACAGACAGGGCTGTGTGATAACTGCAAACTAGGTCATCTGGAGCAGAAAAAAATCATTCTGCTCCACTCATAAATGAGAAATATTAATTTTCAAATGGTCCATCTCAAATTGTAAAATCTTGTTATGCTGTCTAGCTCTGAGTAAACCAGGGCAGAAATATCTCTGGCAATATTAACTATTTTAGATTCCAAAGGCAGTTTCTGCCTCACTTTGTCTTGCTGCCACCACAATCTCCAGCTTTCTCCACAAAAAAGGTTTAGCTCGGTCTGCCAGGAAAGTGTTACCACGTGACAAACAGGAGCTTCACCCAGCTGCACCCTGTCTTTACCATCATTTCCAGACAGGTGAAAAGTGCCTTGTTAGCAGAGAGATTTTCAAAGGGCAAGTAAATATACAGCTGACAGTTTTATCTCGCTATTCAAAATTACCATCTGGACAGGTGCATAGTTGATCAGGAGGTATCGAGTGCATGTTTATGGACACCTGCTACCATTACAGACACTTCCCCATCCAAAAGACATGATCATTCACAAAGCTAAAGTCAAAACAATGCTCCAGAAGAAATCTCTTACAGTTATTGGTGATAATTGAGAGTGTCCCAAAGTGAAGGGCTGCCCCTCTACTACTTGTCCCCCACCAGACCAGCTCTATTTGTTGGGTCCATTGGCTTTCAAACTGTGCCTTTTGGCTTGCTGGCAGGACAACACAGGGACGGCTAAAACTGCCTGGGCTGCAGTTTACAAAAGGTTTTAGTTGCATCTACTTTACTGATTCCTGCAATGACTTCTGAGATCACTCTTAGCACTAAACTAGGTCAAAGAAAAAAAGCAATAGATGCATTCTAGCAATGCAAAGCTGATTCTTCAACTCATATTTTTCCAAGTCTCACTCCTATCAGAAGTATTTGCAGAGCTCTTTTGATGAACCAGTGCTTTCCAAACATGGCACATTAATGAACCTTCTTAGTTTTAGGGGAATTATATTTAGCCAAACTGAGGAACAGATAGTGATCAGAGGTCCTTCCCACTATCTCATATAGTTCCTGAAGTTCATTCTACCAGCATCACGAAGAAACAGGCTCAAAAGCCACTACTGGGGTTCATTGCACAGGGTTTACATTGGCACCTGTGGATGTTGGCAGGAAGTCTTCAGGAGGATGCCAGCGCCCTCAGGCCTGGCACAGGCATAGTCACAGTCATACCTTGATGCCTGATCTGACTCAGGTGTTCCCTGGCAGCCTAAGGAAAGCATGCTGCTCCCCTTGTTCCTCCTCATCAGGGAAGCAGGTTTGTTGCATGTGCTGTGGTCAGGACCAGAAGCTTGGTTTGCTGCCCTAGTTTAGTTCACAGTGATAAAGTACAAGGCTTCCCAACAGGTATCCCCAGACAGCACTAATCACAGCTTGCCAACTATTACATTCCCTTTTCTCCTTCTCACACTCCTTTGTTTCACCATTCTCAGTCTCTCCCACATAAACACCAACCACTCCTACTTACTGTTCTTCCCACAGGCCTCAGTATTGCTACATAAATAGCTTGATACTCTAATCCAGGTGATTCTGCCATTCCTAATGGTATCAGCTGCAGCTTTTGCCAGCTTCTTGCTTCATTGCATCATGTTCAGGAATTTCTAATTTGAATCCCAGTAATCTCTCTCCTGTTAGCCTAAATTCCTGTTAGCCAGGACCTAGTCAGTTTCTTACCAAGACAGCTAAACATAATTTCTCTCCCTGGAGCAATACCAATTTTACAAAAAAAAAACCCAAAGAAAATTTAAAAAACCCCACAATATTGTATTTGCATAAATCTCATCAATAAGAATAAATTTAAATAGCATTATCTTCTATTTTTAGAGACTCCTTGATACCAAGAAATGATCCTACACAGAATACTCTTAGAAACTCAGTTGCATTGTGCATCATTTCTATCCACTTGTGTCTCTGACTGAATACACCTTAATGGAAGCAGCTCAGTCCTGTCTTGTTTTAAAATTGAACAGCTTGAATCTGTGATCAACCACTGTGGAAAGGCCCAGCATAAAGGAAATGGATGGCTTAGAGGCAAGGAATCTTTTTTCTGCAACAATCTTATGGTAATTTCTATAGCAACATCACAAGCACAAACCTTACTGTTACGGTGAGCTTCCTGGCTCTTCTAGGTGAAACTTTTTCCCAGGATAACATTATTCCTTGTTTGAAGCTAAAGAGGAAGACAAAGTGATTTGCCAAGAAACACCAGAAGATCATTGGCAGAGTCACGGAGACTGAACTGATTTCTATCACCCTGCCTGATGTGCCCACCAGCCAGGACAGAAAAACTCAAGCCTATGTGCTTACGTCCAGTCTGACATAATAGTCCTATTCCCTGGGACTGGTATCTCCTTCTTTGTAGGCTGACTGTCCCAAGCACCCTGGAATGTCTGAAACAAATTCAGGCTCCTAGCAGAATTTACAGCAGAAGTTCTTGGGAGCCAGTCAAGCAGAGCACCTTACATGAAGCCAATATGATCACCAACAAAGCACTTGATTTAGCTGTTCATTGATTGCACATATTTGTGGGTTTCTGTTGTGTGGGAAGCACACGTTCAAAGCTGGTCATGTCCCTTTCTTCCTCTCATGTGATTTTGTGTGGATTCCTTAGCTGTAACAAGCACTGCAATCCAAGACACATAGATATATTGTGATCTAGTGCTTTATTAACTCATGAATACTAATGGAGGAAAAAAAACCAGTAACAAGTAAACAAAAGGTAAGTCTCCCAGCCAAAGACACACTTGCAAAGAATATTTGTGCAGTTGTCATGGTTTAGGAATGGTAATCCCTAATTCAGTGCCCCCACTGAGACTCTCCCAAACCATCCGCCACTCTCTCACTCCCCCTTCCCTTCCCCCTTCTGCTGCAGCAGGATGGAGTTGAGAATTGCGGCACAAAAGGTGAAGATCGCAGGCTAAGAACAATTTACAGGAAACAGCAATGAGATAAGAGAACAAACAGTAACAGCAACAATATTAATAACAAAATTATACAAAAGAGTGATTCACATGCAAAAATGTTCACCACAGACCCCAAGACAATGAGCAATGCCAGACGGCTTCCCCTGTGACAGCTTTGTTCAATTGTACTTTCCTGACCTTATCTTAAGACTGGTGCTCAGACTAAAGTGATTCGGAGATTTCCAAATTGAAGAAAAGTATGAACATGTTGACACCATGCAGGGCTACGGCAGAAATTCTTCTTGCCATGCCAAATCACCCTCTGGAACTACCTCCTCAGACATTTAAGTGCCAGACAAGGCACTTACAATCTTACATCACACCAGTCCAACTTGTAGCAGAGATACGTAACCCTTAGTGCCCAGAAATAGGTCTTTTTGGTGTTTCAGCTAACGAAGACGGCTTTTTGTAAAACAGCAAGAAATAATACAGTAAGGTTCAGGCTGATGTCCAATTTGTTGAAAAAGAATTAAACCACATTTTTCACAGGAAGGTGAATTTGCCCTCAACCTGCAATTCATTAGACCACAGCCCATGCCTTCACCCTTCTGCCTTGAGGGACTAAGAACAGGAGCCATCCCTAGAGCAACACGACCCTGATATGGAGAGCTTGAATGACAGTTTCCCAAAGTAGGGCTGAAAAATGTCTTCAGGCCTAAAGCCTTCTCTTTACTTACAGGATGATTTTTATCTTTAATGCAGTTTCCCATTACGGCAAAAAACAGACTGCATCCAATGGCTGATAGTCCATTATTTGTACAGTCAGCAAACGTCAGCTATTCGAAGAAAAAGGAGCGGTGCTGTTTTGAGGCCTATCAATAGGGTTATCAAAGGAAAATAACCAGCATCATTGCTGCAGTCTAGACAGCAGTGACTAGGCCTTGACTGGACTAAAGACGTTGGATTTAAGTACCACAGCTCTAGAAGCTGATTATGAAAAAGAATCCCCCCAAAATAAGCCAAAAAACGATCAATTAGAAAATATAACTATGAAGTTTATCTAGATAAATTCAGTTATTCTCCCTGTACAGCTAAATGAAGCCTCTGCATATGTCAATATAAAGAAGACAAGACCAGAACAAATAAGGGCAATTTGTTTATGAGTAGAAGCTTTATAAATAGCAAAAATGTAATATAACAAGCATGAAACTACTGCAACTTAATATGGATACCTATATACAATGTGCAGCTCAAAAAGATGAGTCTTTTGTGATTAAAGGGCGGACCTGCAGTACAGTTACCAGAGATCCATATGGGATGCCATATTCTTGACAACATAGCTTTTAATTGCCTCAGAAATTGGCTCATCATCTTTCATGAGTGAAGACATAATAGAGAAGGGATATACTATTTCCATTCCAATTTGCTCTCATTCAACATTCCTGTTGCCTTCACTGGTATACTATCATATTAAATTTATTGAGATAAATCCACTAGTGAATACCTTTATACATATACATAAGTTCTTAAGGTATTTTTTAAATTAAATTTGCACATCCTTTCACTGGTTCAGCTCAAGTTAACATTAATCTATAGCTTGGGCTTAACAGAAGCAACATTTTAAACATTTCCATACCATCTGTTTTTAAAAGGAAAATATTCTCCAGAGTGTGCACTCAAGTCAGCAGAGGGTATATTAAAGTCAATGAATTTAGAAAAACAGAGAGAACAAGAGTCTGAAGATAGAGCCGTAGACAATTTTCTTACACAAGGCTCGTGTCACAGGTGTATTATTGACATGCTTGCCTTCCACAAATTCTTCAGCCAAAGGTTCCTTATCCAGACTTGGAAGCTCAGCCTGCATCAAATACCTGTGACTTCCTGAAAGGACAATGCTTTTTCCAGAGGAAGCAACTGGCTCAGTTTAAATTTAATTTTGCTTGTTGTGGCTTTCATACAAATTTGGTATTTGAAAGGTGAATGAAATGCTTGGTGTTTTTTCTGCTTTGATGTGAAGTGCATTTAAGAATTAGACTGTGATGCATGAATCAGTTGTCAATTCTTTTCCTAGATTACCCTTCAGAGAAAGTATGACATCATTAACTTCAACAGACAGAAGAGCAGGTTGTTATGATTTTAAAGTGTGTCATTAAAAAAACCTTTTAAGTAGTTATTTAGTCATTGAAAGTATCACTCCTATCCTCCTCATCCTTAAAGAAATTAGAAATTGCAATTAAGCAATCTTCACCTAATGTAGAAAACTAACTTCTAATAGTGAGGAAACTTTTCAAGATCCCTTCAACTGCACAGTTAACACATTTATCTTAAATTGACAGCGCAGATAATATTTTTGTGGAGTTATGCATCAGTAGTTCCAAATTTTCAATGATGATGAAATACCTCCTGCAACTCTGGAACTCTTTTGGCCATTGAAGAAAGGTTACTGTAAACCTGATTGCACTTTTCTTTTTAATCTGAGTAATAACTTATGTACAGCATACTTTGCTGTGCAAGGGGATCAGGAACTTACCAGTGTTTCTGCAAAGTCAGTGTTAGACTTATGAGGATAAATTATTGTATGTTTTCAAAAGACAAATCATTTTAATGCACTTTTTCCATTTGTAATTATTCCTAATACAGGTCCATTGCTTCTTTTTTAATTAATCAATAGACAGAGATGGTTTGCCCTTTCGAATCTGTGTTAATGAAGAGCCAGCAGACACATTAATATCTTCCCAACTTGAGATTGTGGCCAGATAGAAAGTATACATCCCTTACAACTTAATTGTTTATTTTTTTCTCATCTGAAAGAAAAAAACTTAGTATCATGTACGCTACATGTTGTAGTTCTACCAAGAAGTATTACTTGTGGATAAATCTTGGAAGAGAGGACATTTCAAATAGCTTGTCACATATGAATGGCTCTATATAGTACCAGTATTTCTTCAAGTTCCACACTGAAAACAACATTTAATCAACAGCATATGTTTTAGCATCACACTGCAAATGTTTGATTCATGTGACAAACTAATGAAATGAGGAGTCTCCTTAAAGGGACAGAAAAGATGGTCATCTTCCAAAAAAAAGAAAACGCAAAAAACCAAAAAAAATCTCAACAGGTTTTGTATTCCATTATTAAGCCTCCAAACTAAACCTGCACTGTCATGATGCAGTCTACATGTGGTTATGAAAATCACTTTTCAGATGAACCAAGACTAAACTTCCAATTGGATAGGAACTGTGAAGCAGATTTGCTTAAAGTTTGCAGAAGAACTTCCCTTACTCCTAAAAACATGGAAAGACTTTTCAAGTGAAAAGCTAGGTTCTAGTAAAATGCAAACGAGAAGAGTTAACTTTTTATAACGGATATAAATCAAGTAATTATGTAAGGCAGAAATGAAATTTTAAAATGGTTTGCAACAAAATGTCCTCTGATTATCTTATTCTCCTGAAGTTCATTCTTGCTTTTAGGCTTTTTGGCAGCCTAACAATCTATTTTCTTGAGGTTGAAGCTCAACTCTGTGCAGTGCCCCCCTGATCCTGAGAATCACTTAGGCCTAGTTGTGTGTTTGCTTCCTGCTCTCCTTAGCCATTCCCGTGCTCCTCGGACAGCTTTCTGTCTCAGACATCCCCCCTCTGCCCAACCAAAGTGTATAAAAGATTTTTCTCCTCCTACACTCTCAAGATGATCGCCAGGAATGACTTGCCCCTTTCCCCACAGGTCTCTGCTAGAATCCATCACTCTCTTTTTGTAAGGGACCAACACATCACAGCAGCAGGGTAAAAACAAAACACGATCTATCACTGAGCTTCAGCCTAACTTCCACTTGTATCTCACTGCATGAAACTGATCTTTTTCAAGCACAAAACTAATCCACTAATCCATGTTGATAAAACAGACTCATTGCCAGGACAGTGAAGAAAACAGTCTATATGAGGCCTTTCAAACCTGTGTGTTCAAGGAAATACTGCTGACTGCTGAAACACTGCTGACTGCCCACTGGCACAAAACAGAAAGTATGAGAGGAAAAGGGCTTTGCAAGAAAGAACTTTCTGAAGTAGGGCTTTGGTCCACAGTTCCAGGCTATTTGCCTTATGTGTTACAGTGCCCTTGGTTTGAAGATTTGCAAATGCCTACAAATGAGCATATTTTGATTTTCCATGGTTGACATCATATTCCCTCCACAACATGCCAAGACAAGGACTAACATGTCTAGTCCATTAAACATACAACAGAACATTTATTATTTCCTAAAGTTTAATACAAATTTCTCAACATCACCATGGGGAAGGAAGTATCATAAAACCAGAAAACAATACCATGAGATATAACTAAGCCCTCAAGTTTTGCATTCTTCTGAGCATAGATACAATCTTAACTTTGCAGGAAAAGGAAGAAAGTTGAGAAGATTTTTCACAGATCCGATCCCAGCTTTCTTTATGAAGTTGAAAAATGGATTGGGAATGAAAATACACTGCTAAAAGAAAGGGGGGGAAAGAGGGGGACTGTTGTTTCATTCTTCTCCTCCCTTTAGCCTTGTCTCCAGCTCAGAAGCATTTGATTGCACCAAAAAGACAGTGAACCTATTCTTCCACAAACATCATCAGCAATTAACAGGAGAATAAAACAGTAGAAAACTTTGATACTCCCCTTCTATCTGTGGGATAAATCAAAGTTCCCAAACTTCTCTGGAGCACTGAACCACTCCTGGAATCTTGTGGACCGTCCATGTGGGACTTGTCACATGCTGGGGAGTTAGCAGTCATGTGAGGTCATACAGCAAGGAAGAAACATTGCAGCAGAAGATACTGATGGCAGACCACAACAGCCACCACATAAGTTCATAAACATTGTGTTTCTATGCAGTTCTGCTGATCTGCTCCAGAAAACTTAACATGGCCTTACAAACCATCAGGGTATTAGGGGTGAAGTATTAAACACCACCAAATTTCTATCCTGTAAATGTGCTGTACATAACAGCAATGATAGTGAGAACCAGGACTCATACCTGAGCTTTATTCCAAATTTTGCCACAGATACCTGCACCAGAAATTACTTAGCTTACCTATGCATCATTTTTTTTGGAAAAACAGGCTGGACTGCATGGTGTCTTCATCATCCCCTCATTCCTCGCATTGCGACTGGAGGAGATGTTTTGTTTTTCCAGGGTCATTGCGATGTAAAATGTCCATAGAAGAAATAACAGAAATAATATCTCACAGATTTATTCAAAATCGTAATATATAGTGAAGTATTTTGAAGACAGTGGATCTAAGTCATTGCAGCAATCCAAATATTACATATATTACATATATATACAAATATATACATATATATACAGTGAGGATTATCCTTATGTACTGTCAGTCTAGTCTGATACAATTCTTACATTATTTTTGGTTGCTGATGACTTTCCTAAATTAATGTTTTTACTCTTGGTATGCTGAGATCCCATAATTATTTCCATGACTCCAGCATAACTGAGAAAATTGGGTAATTTCTAATGCTTGCTAAGAAGCAAGAATTTAAGGGTGCAAAATGGTGCAGCTGTGCTACTGAAATCAGAACACTACATGGCAGAGTATTTCCTATCATTTCAGTCACTAGGTAACCTTTCTGTCCCATCCCAATTTGATTTAATTAAAGTTCTTTCTTGTAAGTTTAGCTTCCAAGCTTGGCCACTGCAAGAACAGCTTTCCCATTTTTAACTGATGCCTGACTTGCTTGAGCGAGTTCAAAGTGCATCAGCCCAACTCTTTCAGCCACACTAGTCACTCAGCACCCACCACACTGACTGTCAGCTTAAACCAGAATGAAATGACTCTGCTTTTCTTTTCAGAGCCCTCCATGGGCTCTAGATTCTCACCTAATGGAAAATGATTTGCCACTGAAACTTTCTCAAAGAGTGAAATCCACAGCCTCAGTAGTGACCTAAAGCATTCTGGCAAGCCAAGGGAAAGGTCTAGACTGACTTTTGAAGGATGCCTTGAGAAGTCTCTGTCCCTACAGAAGAACTGCAAGGGGGACACCAGGCATGCATCCGAGGATGCCCAGGGGCTTAGAGTGACCTAAAGCAGCCTGCTGGCACATCAGGCACAACCAGAGTGGCCACCTGCAGAGTGCCTGCAAGACAGCATTGCATCCTGAGGGCAGCATCCTCATGGTCACCTGCCAAAAGCCGTGCAGGACAGTGCTTCTCCGGTGACTCTGTCTTTAGAGGGATTTCTCTGGCAGAAATGCCAAATGGCCGTGTGTCCCTGGGGCTTCAAGTCTGAAGGCAAAGCTCCCTTTCTTTCATGCCCTTTGTCATACTAAAGTCAATATTATTTTTAAAAAACATGAATGTTCTCTACCAGTAATATAAAATTATCTACATTGCCTGTAGTACTGGAATAACTCACAAACCTGTGGGGCAAACATGTAAAAACAACCCTAATATTTTAGTTATCCCTAGTATTTCACAGTAAATCAGTATAATCTGTCTTTTATTAGGTTACTGGATGCTGTGGCGAGAAAAAAAACGTATTTGGCTTTTAAGCTTTTCGAAGTGAGTACTTTGAAGCCTCAGTAAGTGATAATCAAGAAAAATGGCTCTAACAACTTATGATAAATCTTCTCTATATATTTAAGTAGGATTACTTGGGAAGCCTCAGAAATTAAAATGATTATATATAGCCTTACTTAAGACTTAAGTTTAATAAAGCATATGATATTAGTTTTCAAAATCCTGTCTTTTGGAGCTAAGGTAGCTATAGCAATGCCAGTCAAATGAGCTCTTGTGTGAGTAGCAGAACTAATGAAAAATGGTCCCCTTCAACCCACAAATGAAGCAACAGAGCATATGCAATGTGGATAGTCCAAAGTTAGACTTTGCCCATTGCTGCCTAGTAAAATATGGAGCATTTGCTTTCTGCCTACCCTTTTCTCAGGAGCACACAAATCTGAGTCTGTCCTCCACACAGCCCCTAATTTTTCACATGACTTGAAGGAAAGATAGTAGTGTCAAAATGGCAGATGGACAGACAATGCCACAGCATAAGTCTCTTCCAAAAACCTTGACATCAGCTTAAAAAATAACTTCTTTTAAGCAGTCCATTCAACTAGAATTACTACCAGAGGTTTGAATGTCATAAAAGTAATTACAAATTTTACTGTGGTGTGATTCCAGAATTTCTTGTTTGGTTATTAAAAAAAAAATTTACAAGCTCATGAAATCTCAAACCTCTTGGCAGGTATAAGGATTTTCTACAAACTTCAGCATTTTGTTTGTCTTGTAAAATCACATTATTTAGCAAGAACAAATTCATTTCTCTGTAGCATTTCTTTATCTTTGAGCACAAGAGCCACCTTTCTGATTATCACTACTAGACCACGGAACCCAGGTACTCTTGTATAAATATTTCCAAACTATCCATTAATAATTGTCAGCTGATTTAACATTTCTTAAAATGAAAAAAAAAAAAGAAAAAAAAAGTATAAGAAGGCAAAGAGACTATGAATTCTAAGTAATAAATAATTTAGTTATTTGACATCTGGGGAATTTCAAGTTTACTGAAGTTTGCAAGAAACAAAGAAGCAATTGTTTTGCAAGTGTACATCTTTCCAAGTATTCTCCAAGTGTTTTCACACAACACAAGGGACATTTTTAGTTCTTCTGTCTGTCAAGCTTACACATTGTAGACAAGTATTATAACAGCAGTTTTGCATCTAAGAAAAACTGTTCTTGAAGATTATATAAAGTATGTATATAAAAAAGCTGAATTGGATGGCTAATGCTCACAGCTAATGGCTTTGGTTTTTAACACTTCTCATTCAACAATGACATGCTTCCTTTCTACTTTTTAGAACCGGTACCAGAGCCTAGAGTTACGATAAATACCTATCCAAAGTACTGCAAAAATAAGTCCACTTGTACCTTTCCAGACAACTGATCCTTCTATTGAAATATGCTGGGGAAAAGATTTTATAAAATATTTTGAGTAGCACATAGAAATAACACTTAGAAGTTACCACACTGGAACTAACACAATGCAGGTAGGGGGGAATCAATCTACCTCATTTACGAATTTATCTTGGTTTTGCCAAACCTTTACATTCAAAATGTAGCAATTTAATGTTTGTTTTTAACCGAGCCCAATTATAAATATCTGTAATACATCCTTTTTGACTAGAGGCTTTTATTTCAGGTATTGCATGACAGAATTTTCAAAAAGAAAGCACCTCATTTCAGCATTCATCAGACAATTGTGGTTGCTCACAAAGAGTTTTTTGATGCAGCAATTTTAATTAGAACAGCAACTATTAAATTCCACAGCCCAAGCTTCAAGCTCTGACTGGATTACCAAATACATTTGAAAACTTCCTGCTGCAAGTAAGGCCAGCCACAACACCCAATGTGAACACAGCCTGAATACGTCTCAGCACTGGGCATTTTTAGAGATTGCCAAATGGCCAACATGGATCTGTTTTCTGAAGAAGCTTCTCTCGGCTCAGGGAGAAAGAGAGATGGCAATATGTGCACCTAACTGTAGACAGGAGAGGGCTTTTGTAGACAGACCAGACCTCTCCTCAGCCCGGCAGCAAGGACAGCAGTTGCTGCAACATCATCAGCCCATTGACTTTCAGCAGACTGGAGGAGGGCTGAGAGAAAATAGACTTGCTTAACGCAAGGATTTCTTCACCAGGACAGGATAAAAATGGAAGTGTTTCTGTGCAAATATTTTCGGAATATTCATCAACTTGAATTTGAATTGGTAGGACTATATTCAACAAGGTATCAATAAAAGAACACTTCACTTAAAAATAAGACTTTCTGAGCACAGACATACTGTTTGAAATGTTTGGATGTCAGAATAGCTGAATACTGCATTCACCACCCTGAGACTTACAAAGCGTGCAGGAGGAAACGAAACAATCCTGGAAAATTTAAGGAGGAAATGGAGGATATTCACCATTTTGCAAAAGACCATCCCAAAAGTTTTCTGTGGCGAAGTCCCATTTAAGAACTCAAAACAGTCATTAAAAATAGGTCTTACAAAAGTGACAGATCATTTGTTGTCCAGCAATGCCTTTGATTCATAAATCATTTCCTTTATCAGTTCTGCTACGAGCAATTCCCACATATGACAATTGCAACATCCACTTAGAGACTCTGAAGAAAACAAAAGTCCACCAAGACAGCCATCAATTTCTGCTCTTCAGAATTAGGGAAAGTAGATTGGTTTTACCCCTCTTACTGTATTTTAACATAATTAATGTGCTTCTGTTATATGGAAATTAAAACATTCAAAACTATAGGTATTTAAGTAAATATTTAAATAGGTAACTCCTTACAGAGCCTCCTTTCTTCCAGCAATGCATGAGTTCCCTTGTCCCTTCACCATGCAACTATGTGAGATTCAGTGTTTGCAATTTAAATAACAACCAGTAGACTTTACTGAAAGAATTTTAGCTATTATAAAGGCTGGGCAAAACAAATTTGAGGTAATTTGCAGTTCTAGGAAGTTTCCACCTATTGAATTTTCTCCACATTCAAAGGCAAGTTTTTGAGCTAAGGAAAAGGCAAGACTGAATTGGCCCTAAGTATATGTCAAAAGTGCTTTTTTTATGACAAAGAATGGCAGTTATGAATAAAAACTACTGAATATTTTTTTAAGAATTCATTATAACATGTATTATGTGATTCAGATTATTAGTGAAAATTGTTTATCCATCCCTCCTGCACACAGTGAATGCTTGGAGAGAAATCACAATAGATTTTAACTTGTTCATAATTCCTCTTTAGGATTCATCTATTAGAAAGCAGAGGCCGCAATTTTGGAGTGTTGGGTTAAATGTCAAAGTAAAAGTAGTGTCTTTCACATTGCAAGCCAGAAAATCAATATTTTGGGGGTTTCACCAATAAATATCTGCACCTGTTGAGAATGACAGTCCAAGTTCTTCCCACTTCCCTAATGTACGTGGCTGATAGGAGTCCGAGAATGGTATCCCAAAAACCAGTGAGAGCAACATTTCACCTGCATATATGAAGTATCTGGATTTGGTAAGAGAAAACGTGGTGCTGTTTACAGCAGAAGGTCATGTAGCCACCTCAGCTAGACATTCTTGTGGAGATTCAGGAGCAAGGGAAAGAGTAACAGGAACAACACTCCGTGTTTCCTTCTGCCAAGTAAAACTGAGAGGTTAGGGCAATCAGTAGTAATTATGGTTGGTTTTATTGGGTAATATGATAGCGTTTTCCTCTACAGTGCAAATCAGAAATGTCCATTCTTTCGGAAAACTTTTTAATAACAGCTATTTGTAATTCATTCTAAACATGTCTGGACAGACATACAGGTTTATTGCATATGTTATCTTAAACTAACCAATAATTCATATACAGTGTTTGGTTTCACGGTTGGAACTATCCTGTTAAAATTGAAGTCTTCTTGCATCTGAAACAGACCTGGACTTGTGCAACAAAATCAAAGCAGCACTTCTACCATCTAATACTTCATCTCTGGCAAATGGTTCTTCAGATTTCTCAGAAAGTTTCTTTTATGTTGAAGCTGCATATTTATTTGTGGAACTGCCACTCTGCCTCTGAGTTTTTATGATATGAAAAGAACACAGTCCAGGCAATTTCTTCACAGATTATCACAGAATTCAATGGGAAACAGAAAATTACCTAACTATTCTTCTATCTTGGCAGATTTGGGACTATCCTATGTGAAATAAAACTTCAAGTATCCATGGGAAAATGTGACTGAGATGTAGTCCATGTACTTATTCCCACTATGCTTGATCACTAGGAGCTGGCAGAAAGTATTATCACCTAAATCCAGGTTAAACAAGTTTGACTGGGGATCTTGTGAAAATCTGAAATTATGAGGATGATGGCAATGATGATGAGGATGACAACAATAACAATAATACCATCATCTACCACCACACTTATGACTCAAAACCCATCACCTAGTTGATGCTGATATAATCAATCTTTTCAGTTCTATGTTTAAGTTATAAAAAATGGATAATATTACCTGGCTCTTAAAATTGATGAAGACATGTAAACTAGTCCTAAAATGAAATAAAGATTTGAGATTTTAAATCCAATCTAACCAGACTAAAACTCCTAAACTATCATTGCTCCTTAGCAAATATCTTTAACTGATTCAGTCCCAAAAATTGCTAACTCTTACATGTCAATAATATTAACCATTACAGACCTCCTATCAAGACTGATATTATATTATGTCATAATTTTTTTTCTCCTAGATTGTGCCCTCAGGCAGGTAGTAGCAACTATTCTTTCCATAAGCAATGTATTGTTTTCCTACCCTACTTATTAGACTCACCTGTACTTATAGGATGCCTATGTTTTGGAACAATTTCTTTTTTCTTCATTTAAGAAGATCAAAAATCGATTTTAACAATTCACTGTGATATAAAACTCAAGGTTTGTATAGAACACCCTTTGCAACACTCTTTGTACAAACAGTCTATCAGTGGCTTCCAATACACACATCAATCAACATTCTTTTAATTATTCTACAGCAGGCTGAATGACTTCAAGGATACCGTAAAATCCAGTTAAGTACTCTAACATGAATCAGAATTAAGACAAAATATAAAGGTCAAAACAAAGTCTTGCCTAGCCACCTTCTTAGCCTCTTTAGTAGGAATTATTTGGCCTCCTATTCACCCCTTACTTGTTGTGTATTGATTTCCAGTTGAAACTAAATATTATTGGAAGTGTATAATTGCTGTGTTCCTGCCGGAAATGACCGGCTATTTAGTTTATATTTCCATGCTTGGTTTCATAAACTCACAATTGTTCCCATTTGAAATCAGGTCAGTGTCAAACATCTTCCTAAAACATACAGTGAAATAATTGCCAAATATTGCCTGACATTATTGCAAAGACATTACTGGTTATTTGGGTTAAGTTTTTGGCACACAGAGTTTAACGCTGTGTGTGTCAAAACCAAAATGAATAATAAGTATACCGTGGGAAATAATGACAAAATTAAAAGAATTTTGTGACTAGCATCATTTGGTTACAGGATCAAAGCAAAAATATTACTGGATGCCAAAAGATCAAGTTCTTTCATCGTACCAGAACCATGAGCAATGAACAAATAGACATGTTAGTGGAACTATTAAGGATGGCCAAAATCTACATTGCTAAAAAAAAGTCTGCAGAAACCCCCAGTGTTCACAATTACTTGTTAATGAAAAGTTCACAAAATAGAGAAAGGGTCTTGTTTGTTTCTTTGTTTTTACAAACCTCATTGAATACAAAATTTCCCCAGTTGTCCTGGAATCCTTCTATGGCTACAACGTGGAAGGAATAATCTTTCTCAGATACTTCTTTAAATTATCCCACTTTAAATGATAACACAGAACACTTATGATAGTCCATTGTAGTTGCAGGTTTTGTTTCTTTGTCCAACTACTCAACATCTGATTTCTAAACGCTTTTAAATCACCAGCCAATTTTTCTCCCTTTGCCCAGAACCTTTATAATCTTTCATTGAGAGTAAAGCTTTAAGGGTCTTGTCTGACATTTGATAAAATATTATCCAGTATACAATTGTATGTGATTGGCTATTATACAATAATCCACTGTGAGATGAAGGAAATCCCTGCCGCCTCAGGGAATTACTCTGTACATGGAACTGATACAGATTTTATCTACAAATTTGTCCGTTCTGCTACTATGGTGTCTGCTTTTTTTGAAAAAATACTGAAAAAACCAACTGCATGATTTACATAGACTGTCTCCTTGATTGTTGCACTGGCTGATATTCACCTACTGACTGGTTTTGCCCTCCCCTGTTCTTCTTGCAGCACTGCTCCTTCCAGCAGTTTGGACACAGCTCCACAGGCACTCAGGGAAAGCAGGCAAGAGGGGATGCAGCACTCAGCAGGCACTGGTTTACAGGCAAGGGGGAGCTGTAAAAATGTGTAAGCACATGCACAGTCATGCACAGACTGAGCATATAATCATCACAGAATGGCAGCATGAGAAATGAAACGTCTGGTGGGAGAAAAGAAAATAACAAAATGTATCTCACATCATAACATCGTCCAATTCACAATAAATGTTCAGCTTGATAAGAAGCAGAAAGCTTGGGGTATTTTTTTAAAGTGGCAAAAATCTATTAAGGAGATNAGAAAGAAAGCAAGCAAGAAAGCAGTCCAACACAACTGCTATACACACTCATCATGTCAGAGAGATCTGCACATCATGCATGGCACAAGTTGGCCTCACCTCAAGCCTCCCTTACAGGCTCATTGCCAGAAGAGACCTGGTTGCAGGTGGTTTTGTAGACAACCTCGCAATGCCCCTTAGAATCAATACAATAAAAGTTGCTGGGTTTGTACAGTGCATATCACACGGTTTCAGTGTGTCACAGGCCGCATCATCTTCCCCTGCTCGGTCTACAAAGAGTAGTAGGTAGATTCTGAAGATATTAACCTTTGTTTGACTAAAAAGATTTCCAGAAACCAGTGTTAGAATTATACATAAAAGCGACGAGAAGAAGCCCAATTTCCATCTTCTAATGAACTGTTGGATTTTGCTTGTTTCCTTCCTTCTTTCCCTAAACTAACATCTGAAGAATAATTTTTAGGACCTAGCACTCAAGGCTCTACAAATCCAGAATTAAGACTCTTTCCTAAGCAAGAATAATGTCCACCATCCACTAGGAGAACAATTTGGTTTAAATGACACATTCAAATCCTGATTTTTCTGATAATCCCCTGGGTCTGATACAGCTCACAGAAAGAAGGGTATGTTCACACAGATTGGGGCAACCAGTAGTCTTGATTCTGTCCCTGCCTCATTTTCTACATGGCTTCATGCATTACAGGAGGCTGGCAGACAGACTTCAGGATGAGAGCAGATGTAAAGTTTAGGAAGCAGAAATTCAGACAGGTGAACTCACTTCCGTGCCTGACTCTTCCATAGATTTCACAGAAGTTTCCAGATTTCTCTCCCTGCCTTCAAGATAGAAATATTTTGCAGTCCTCAGTTTGGATGTTGCTTGAAGTGCTGACTTTCAGGGGTGGGATGTGACCACGCACTTTCTAAAGTGTGCATTCATAGGCATGCTCATGGCCAGCTCTGAAGACCAGAGCAGTGCTGGAGTTTCCACACTGACAGACATTATGCTAATTGTCAGCAAAAGTCTGTTATCTCATTAAAAGTCCTTTCTCACATATTTTCCTTGTTTTTAAAATAAGGATGATAAAGCTAAAGGCTGAGGAAGAGATGTGGAAGGTTTTTTGTTGCTTGGTGTTATCCATTCTTGCATTTAGTGAGACAAAATCCTACGTAAAAGAAAAAAAATTTTGAAAGAGGAGTGTAATCATCATACAAGTGAAGGAAGTCTCAAAATTAGTATTGCCCAGGCAACTGTAACTCTGTTTTTCCTTTAGGAGCTTCACTTTGACACACTAACATTATTTTAACAGGTCAACTGTGTGCATAATCATAGATAAAGGTCAAGCATCAACAACTGCCAAAGTTGTTAGGTAATGAATCTTTAACTAAATAAATAGTAGAAGTTTAGAGAGAAACAGAGACAGCTCTGTTGCTGAGAAAAGAAAACCACACTGCTCTGGAAACCATGAGCAGAACAAACCTAACTTATTTCCTACACAAAAATAACAAGGCAAGTAGTTTGGGAAGTCAAAATAAATGAACCATGAAGGGGAAACAAAATGCAAAATGATCACACTACCTGCGGGAAGGTGGCTAGAAATCAAGTGGTCACTGGTTTTTCAAACAGAAGAATTAGGGGCATTAAGGACAGCTAGTAAGACACAGGTTTGAAGAAATAAAAGGAGATGATTCTTCACATAACAGGTGGAACTTGTCCAAGCCCTCTTCTGCTATCAGCACCTAATTACCAGAAAAGCATAGACAAATTGGATTAAGTTCAAAGAAAAGCTGCAAAAATAATTAGGGAAGACTAAACTAAAAGAAAATACATGTATAGTGTTGATTAAATGACATCAAATTACAATTACATCTACAACAAATATTTAAAATGTGCAAACTCTACACTGGTTTGTAAGCAGAATCATTTAGAGAGATACAAGAGAGTGTTACACAAATATCAAGGAAAAATTAAGTTATGAACATTGAAGTTCAACAGTAGGAAAAACCTTTAACTAGTCTCTGAAACTCAATTAATAAGCAAAATAGTAGATTATATAAACACTAGCACTGACAATAATTTGGGAATGATCCTGCACTCCAGTAGGCGAAACCAGGGAATACAGAAGAAGTTTCAAGGGTTTTTGATCAGCAATTTTGGAAAAAAAATTTCAAACCAAGTTGATAATTTTTCCACTAAACTGCCATTTTGTTAGAAGTTTTTATATATTTTTTGATATTTCAGATTGCATTCTTTTAAGAATTGGGGGGGGTGTAAAGTATAGCAAGGGGTGTAGATAGAGAGTATACAGAAAACCGTATAAATAAATGTTTCAATCCTTTCAAAAATTATCTTGGAAAATAAAAAGTACTTCTTCACCTCTACCCTAACAGGTTAAAATTCTGTCATTTGCAGTTACAACTTTATCTCTAGGTCTCTTCTTCCAGATATGCTCTTTCCTTGTCCCATGCCTTTCTTTAGTCACTTACCTTTCTTTCTTTGCCCATTCCCTCCAAGCAGCAGCTGAGGGCATTTTTTGATCACAATCCACTGCAGCAGCACTTCCAACAGGCACTCTGCAAAGGACAAGCAACTACAGTCAGAAAGGTCTCCTCGCCTCTCTCCCTCCCCAGTATTCTGTCAGCAGGAGACAATAAAACAGTTCTTCAGAGACAGGACCTCACCCACAGTTCTCATAATCTGGCATTTCTCCATCTTTATCTGTCAAAACCACTGAGACTGTGCCATCTTAGTGTCAGTCCTTAAGTCTTCGCAGCTTAATTATGTTTTTTTGAAGGCAGATGTTGGACAACTCTCCAAGCCTTCAAAACCCCACCACAATTTAAGAGGGAATCTTTCACAAGAAGGCAAAATGAAGGTAAGGAGACCTACTAAAGCTAAGTTCCTTTGCCAGTCACATCCCAGCATCCTCAGGACTCAAAAAAGCTCCTTCAAATAAACTTTCAGCAGCTATATCCCCATACACTCTTAGGCTAAGTAGCACTGTCCTGGCCATGTTCCCTCCAGGCTTCTTGTGCACCTCCTTGCTGGCAGAGCACGAGAAACTGAAAACTCCTTGACTTAGGGTAAGCACTTCTTAGCAACAACTAAAACATCATCATGTTATCAACATTATTGTCATACAAATTCCAAAATATAGCACTGTACCAGGTACTAGGAGGAAAATTACCCTTATCTCAGCTGAAACTAGGACAGTACCCACCCCTTATTCTATTCAATTTATGTCATGCCCAAGTCCCACACTTTCCAATACGCCATCACCTTTCCTGTCTTTTGCTATATACACACAGATTCTGCCCCAGGGGACATATGAATTGGACTTCTTCTGGATCTGTGGGTGGCTGCACATTGTTTGGGTGATAATAAATCATCTCTAGCCTGGCTAATTCCCTCAGGTACTGGATACTTCTCTCCATGGTACTCCAGTCTCCTCAGCGACATAAATATCTTCCTTGAAGTGATACTTTTCCTTCACCCTTGACAGGAGTTGCCTCCAAAGGCTGAGGACTTGCATGCCTTTTCAAAGTGCCATACCAATGCCCACTTGCCTGGAAAATGATCCCACCAGTTCGGCTTTCCTCCTCTCTAATTGCAGGTTACTAACCACATCACCCCACCATCAGAGCAGCCAGATGTGCTCATCTGATTGACAGCTAAAATATTTTGCATATCCTGCAGCTCACTTAGTGATAGGGATTGAGTGGTTACCTCCCTTTCTGCCTCTTCCTCATGTTCTGCTTAGTCCTCCTTTACTAAAAACGATATCTCCATTTCTTCTTGTATGCAGGGGCACAGGCTGGTTCTCAGGTTCAGCTGGAGTGCCTGTCACAGGGCTTGGACCAAGCTGTTGTTTTGTTGTCTGATCCAGAGACCTTTTTCTCCCCTTAAGGGTAACAAATATGAGTGGCCCAGCACCTTGCAGTGATTTTTGTTTCTCTGAAATTGCCAGGGTGACAACACATCCTATTCCAAATATTTTACTAGCTTTTCCAGATTCTGCACTTGTTCAAGGATGAAGTTCCGAAACATTGGAAGTGCCCACAGTCTTTGGCACTTGCCATTACTATTCCACACACTCTGCCACTCGTAACTATCTGGCCTCAGGGCAGACCACTGGCTGGTATTCTTAAATAGTTGTTTATTCTTAAACAAGACCTGGAACCCACTCAGGACAACAGAGCAATACAAACCTGCTGGTTTCAACACCCCAAATATATTCAAAATTCTCAGAAGCTGTTGTAATTAGTCTGGAAGAGAAGGGGAAGATGAAGGGAGGTATCTCCATCACAGACTGGGTCTTCAAGAAGGAAAGGTAAAAGGTACAATTATTAATAATTTCTGATAGATTCTCCCAAACTATTGAGATGATGGCAAGACCGAGCACAAATACCAGATTCATTTCAGAGCCAGCAATTCTACCACATCATAAAAAGAGTTACAAAGTACAACATGATAACCTTGGCCCAGTTCCCATGGGTGACAAACAGCACAGTGGGGAACACATACTGCAAGTAAGGTATCACATAATGTGACTTTAAGAACAAGCAGACCAGCTTTGAGAGAAAATGAATCAACACTGTGGCCAGTGACCATTAAACTAATATAACAAACTTGTTCTAGCACATTCTAGTCAGTTTTGTTGTTACCTCAACCCATCCTGCTTACCCTAAATCAGGGACTTTTCAGTGTCCCATGCTTTGTCAGAGAGCAGGTGCACAAGAAGCTAGAGGGGAGCACAGCCAGGACTGCTGATCCAAACTAGCCAAAGGGATATAAACTAGGGGGAGTTAGCTGGGAGGCACCAATCACTGGCAGGGACAGATTGGGCATCAGTCAGGGGTTAGTGAGCAACTGTATTGTGCATCATCCCTTATTTCTCTTGGGTTTTATTTCTCTCTCCCTTCTTGTTGGGCACTTGGCATCTAGCCAGGGCCAAACCACAATAAGCAGCCAAAAGAAATACATTGGAGCAAGACATGTTTAAAAATGGAAGCACTTATTGTAATCCATGAACTAAACATAAACAAATTAAGTAGGTAATGACGTGGCTTCCAATTTTTAAACCTGAGGAGATTCCACAGGAAACCTTATCTGTAGTTTACAAAGAAGCTTTCTGCTGTTGTATATCATAAGAATCGTTCTGGCTATGTACTTCTGAAACGTGATAAGGACCATTTGCAGACCATACAATCATTTAATGAATGCACAAAGTACCATTTTTTCCAATGTACCAAGGTACCAAAGTTGTATGATAAGAATAAGATCATAATGGCAATAGTTCATCCATGAGTCTGGGTTTATACCAGTATTATCTGCACAGACTGTTTAATGTATTTAGCTTCTATGAAGAATTTGATAACAGTAAATCAACATTGTCATTATTTAATAATATGGTTGCATTCCATCCTGCCCGGTGGAAATAGTCAATTCTGACTTTCCAACATCTTAATTTGAGAGGTCAATTTATCAATGGGCAGCATTAAATAAAAAACACCCAAATCAGAGAAAACCTAAAAGTTTAACGGGGTTTTGTTCGGCAGGAGAAATACACAGTGACATGTCTTTGTCGTGCAAATGCATCCTGAATACACGGGGTGAGAGAAAGCTGTGTTGTATCATGTTTACCAGGTACACACAGACTTCTATTACAGGGCTATTACAGAGGCAGAGCCACAGTGTGGAAGTGTGGCCTCCTGAAAGGTGGGTAAGAGCCTCCCTGAGGAGGCATCCCAGAGGTGCAGGGACAACAGTGGCAAAAGGGCAGCAGGGATCAGCCCGTGCTCCAGGACAGAAGGCCATGCTAGGCTGAGGAATGCCCTTCTTGGGCAGGCAACTCCCTCTGTTTCTGCAATCTGGCTGGGTCCTGACCCAAGCAAGGGGCACTTCTGTTATGATCTAGTTTAAAACCAGAAGATCAGAGAAAACAAAGTCTCCACGTATAAAACAGAAAGAACTTTGAAGGTTCAAAATAGACCCAAAAAAACGATTAAAACCAAACGAGGTTAGGTGTTGGCGCCAAAAAATTGATGTATTTTATTTAATAGTAAAAGAGGTAAAGAGAAAGGAAGAGAAAAGAAGGAAAGGAAGAAATAGAGAAAGAAGTGTGCGTGGGGGGTGGGGAGACAGGGAGAGTGTGACAGGGGTTAGGTGGAAGCATATCACCCATCTGAGGGTCCCAAGCATGTCTCGTTGCTCCCCTCCATCTGGTCTTCTTGGTGGTGAGGGTCCCCCGTTGCCGCGCCACGCTGCGCCACGCCGAAGAGTACAGAATCCCGTGGATTAATATACACTTTGGGCAGGTGGGAATGCCCAGGGGCCTCCCTTGCAGGGGCCAGTTTGACTCTGTCCCTTGCAACACTGTGGATTTGTTGCATCATGCTGCAGTGCTCTGGTGCAGGGCTTGGGGACTCCTTGTGGGGGGGGGGGGCCTTTGATGGGCCATGACACCCCCTCTGCTGTGGATAAGCTTTTCCCCAGGTGAAGGGCCCCTCAGCTGGGACTCTCTGCACAGAGGAGGGTGGGTGTTAACTGCGCCTCTGACCAGAGGCTTTTCCAACACACCCCAAAGCCTCTCTTCCCCCCAACCTTTGGCGAGAGGGTCTGTGCGAAGCTTAGCAGCTGACAGATAACCCTGGGGTGTTTAGCTTGTATTAGGCGTTAGGCTTGTGCTCTGTGAATGTATCCTTTTTCCCCAGCCCTGAGTTGTTACTTTATCTTATCTTCATCAGCAAGCAGTGTAAGGCCTCAGTCAGGAGGCCTATCCAAGGCGAAGTGGTCTTCTCTGCAGCTTTTGTAATACAGTTTTTGCTATAGTAGGCAGAAGTCTTCATGAAAATGTTTAAGTCATAAACTGTAACATTTCAGCCTCCGACAACTTCTGAAACACTTCATGCTTAAGATGCTGTAATTTGTCCCATTAACATATCAGAAAAAGTGTTAACCCCCAAAAAAATGCAAACAAGATGGTTCTGCATGCAAAACGTTTTACTTAGGTGCTCAAAACACCTTAAGACAACAGGAATCTGGATACACCAGATATTTGGTTCTGCACATGACTACTTTCCACTACTTTTTACCACCTCACAAGCAGAAAAAGGGCCTGAGGAAACATAGATCTTTTGTAGATACCTTTCGCTGGCAGCAGGGTTGTTTCTTTCACCTGCCTGACCAAAGAAATAATATAAGTAATAGGTGTGTACCAAAACCTCTCTTGGGGTGGTCTAGATCTACCCAGTGCTTCACTCTTCTCTTCTAATGAAAGGACCTTGTTGCCATCTCTACCTGCCAAGAAAAGGTGAAGAGGATGTGACTGCCTCGGAGAGGGAACATGGTTTCCTGGGAGATGCTGGAGCAGAGATATCTTCAGCATCAATGAATGACAAGAGCTCAGCACTCTCTTCTCACCCCAGTCAATCAGGGTCAGCTTCTGGGTTTCTATCTCCCAACGCTCCCAGGCTTAATAGCATTGTGCAGCTTTGCTGGAAAAGGCTCAGATGCTCAGCCCTTTGCAGGATCAAATCCATAGTGACTTAAAATTGAAATCAGGGTTACCAAGAACTAAATGGAAATAGTGTTGTTTCCCAGGACACAGCAGATCTTTCACAATGTACTGCAGTGCATGTTTTTCGTCTACACTCAGCTATGAACAATAGGCAACTCTCTGCTTTTATTAAAAACTTTGAGGGATTATTATTTTAGTTAAGCCTTTAAGAATTCATACCTATCTGGAAAGGGCAGATTGTGTAACGTGCTTCCTGTTTTCATCATAGGTGGATACTGCTTTTTGCTGTTGACTGTTATTACCCAGTTAATATGAACTGCTAGAAGTTTATTTTTAGCTCACTTGAGCCTATTGTAAGGTCTGTTCAAGAACTTCCAACCAGAAAATGTAGCTCCTACATCTAACGCTGAGTTTAGGAATATATTCTTAAATCCTTTTAAACAGCCAAGACATAAAGTGAAAATAGATAATGAATAGTTGTTGAATATTAGCAATCTGTTCAACTCAAAGATTACATTTTATTTTCAAATTATACCCTTAATTTCTAAAGTAAGTATTTATTTGATAAAGAAGTCATGCTCCATTCATTTAATTGCCAATTAAAACAGGGGAGATGAATAAATATTTGCCAAAATGAGCAGAGGAGTATTTTTATTTGAGGAAAAATATGTAATTATCTAAACGTCTTGAGATTATAGAATTAAAAGCTCTGAAGTCTTCTGTGTCAGACACAATTTGTTTCATCTATATCAAATCACATTTAGCACAAATGAAAAGTACTTAAGACTACTTTTGAAATGAAACAATGTAAACTCTGGAAAGGACATTTTTTTACAACAGTCTTTCAACCTCTTACAGAAAATAATTTAAAAATATAATCATCATCATCATCATAGAATATGTTAAGTAGGAAGGGACCAATCAAGATCATCAAGTCCAACTCCTGGCCCTGCACAGGACATCCCCAAGAGTCACACCATGTTCCTGAGAGCATTGTCCAAACCCTCCTTGAACTCTGTCAGGCTGATGCTGTGACCACGTCCCTGGGGAGCCTGTTCCAGTGCCTAAACACCCTCAGGGTGAAGAACGTTTTCCTGATATCCAACCTAAACCTCCCGACACAATTTCAGGCCATTTAATCTGATCCTGTCACAGGTCACCACAGAGAAGAGATCAGTGCCTGCCCCTCCTCTTCCCCTCACAAGGAAGTTGTCAACTGCAGTGAGGTCTGTCCTCAGTCTCCTCCAGACTGAACTGACCAAATGACCTCAGCCACTCCTCATACGGCTTCCCCTCAAGGCCCTTCACCGTCTTCATTGCCCTCCTTTAGACACTCCCTAATAGTTTAATATTTTATATTGTGGCACCCAGAACTGCCCCCAGCACTCGAGGTGAGGCCGCCCCAGTGCAGAGCAGAGCAGGACAATCCCCTCCCTTGCCCAGCTGGTGATGCTGTGCCTGATGCCCCCCAGGACACGCTTGGCCCTCCTGGCTGCCAGGGCACTGCTGGCTCAGATTCAGCTTGCCATCAGCCAGGACCCCCAGGCCCCTTTCCACCAGGTGCTTTCCAGCATCTCATTCCTGAGTTTGTACATCCAGGGTTGTCCCACCCCAGGTGCAGAATCCAGTATTTTCCCTTGTTGAACTTCATATGGTTGGTGATTGCCCAGCCCTCTAACTTGTCAAAGTCTCTCCTCCAGTAATATTATCATCACATAGAATCACAGGATAACTCAAGTTAGAGGAGATCTCAAGTCCAATATCTTGCTTAAAGCAGGACGAGCCTTGTGGGTCCATTCCATCCGACCTCAAAATCCTCAAGGATGGGGAGTACATAACCTCCTCTGGAAAACATGTTTCAGTATCTTGAGTTTCCTTGATGTGAAGAGGTTTCTCCTCACCCATACGGTGAACTTCTCGTTTCAACTTCTGCTTGTTGACTGTCACTCTCCCACACTGTGTCACTGAGAAGTGCCAGGCTCTGTCTTCTTTATGACCTTGTCCCAGGCAGGGGAATGCTGCTATTAGGGGCCCCCAACACAGTCTCCCCCTTCTTAGGCTAAACAAACCCTATACTCACAGACTCTCTCCACTGGGTAAGTGCTCCAGCCCCCAGCTGTGATCCTCTGCTAAACCCACACCAGTTTACTACTGTCCTTCTTGTTTGCAAGGGCCCCAAACTGACCGCGGTATCCAAATGTGGTCTAACAGGTGCTGTGTACATGGGAATAATCACTTCCCTCCACCTACTCACCACACTCCTGTTGCTACAGCCCAGGATGCTGTTGGTCTCCCTTGCTGCCAGGACAGATTGTTGGATCCTGCTCAACCTGATGTCCATGAGCCTTCCAGGCCCCTTCCACAGAGCCGCTCACTCTGTCCCCAGACTGTGGTCCTCACGGACCCTCTGTCCCTGGTGCAGGGTTTGGCATTTACCCTTGATGAATTTCTATTTACTTCATTATGACAGATAATTCCATGAATGATTCTTAAACAGGAGCTTAACATTTTCATCCTTTTTGTTCTACTTTACTACTGCAGACTCATTTTACTACAATTTAGCTTAAGGAGAACGATCACATAACTCAGTATAAATGTAAAATCTGATTAAAAAGAGAGATAAAGAAGTCTGTCCCGTTTTTCATGCCGAATTTCTTTTTCACTGTGTTCCACTTGACATGTATATTTTTACATTTGCTGTTTTAACTACTTTGGCTTTGACAGACCCAGAAGAATTACAGAAGCATTATACTAAAAAAAGCCCCAACTTTTTGTTTCTTGAGCCAGTCTGATAAGCCATGAGTCACAGTACTTTCTATGTGCATACACTTTCAACAATTTCAGTATTAAGCCTTAGCTATGATAATCATTAAGTTATTTAGTTTAAGCCAATTTTATATTAATAGTAATAAGCACTCTGCAGGAAAAGTGAACGTTAGCTGGCAACAGATATTTTGAAAACGATTTATAGGTGAGGGATGCAAGTTTGACAAGTTAATTAATAGTAATTTCTTTAAGTTTCTATTAACTGTACATATCAGTGAATTTTAAAGAATTTTTTGTTTTGCTGTAATAATAATTTATTTTTGGCCAACTGCTGCCTGTGAAATTTCACAAAGAATACCGCAGTTTTCAAAAGAGAGATGCCATAAATTACAAAACTGAATACAGAGTATAAGCCCTACAAAGATCTTTTTCTCTGTCCTTTTAAGGAGACTGTGCAATCCCAAGTGGCGATATTATACTTAATTTAAATTTTTTAAAAAGAAATGCAAAAACTTCAGCATTTAATTATCAAAGTTAGCTATTACAGGCTGTTGAACAAAGGCCATATTTTCATTTTTAAAGCTTTGGGGGTTTGGTTGGGGTTTTTTTGCTACTTATCACTAGCATTGTGATTTTTTTTTCTTTTACTATTTCTTGCCTTTTACTTAAGAAAATTCACCCAAGACATAAAAATAAAATCAAGAAACATTACCATTACAAATCTTACACGACAATTTTCAGTGAAAGCTACCTGTTTGTTTTGCCATTTGAGTATTTATTTAATATTAGGTCTGCTTCCCTGCTCACCTTTTCTTTACATGTCCCTCAAAAAGAATTAGACATCAAAGACCTCATCATCAGGAATTATACAGAAGTTATTTCGTTGAATTAGAATATTCATAGTCCCCACATATAACAAAATGGGTTTTTGGTGGGCTGACCTTGCCCTGCTGCCAGATGCCCACCCAGCAGCTCTCTTACTCCCCTTCCTCAGCAGGACAGGGGGAGAAAATTAGAAAGGATAAAGCCAAGGAGATCAGCCATCAATTACTGACACAGGAAAAACAGACTCAGCTTGGGGAAAATTAATTTAATTTATTACCAATTCATGCTAGAATAAGATGTCAAGAAACAAAGACAAAAGTAAAACCATCTTCTTCTCACTTCTCCCTTCTTCTCAGGCTTACCTTCACCCCTGACTCCTTTACGTCCTCCTCGCCCAGCAGTGTAAGGGATGGGGAATGGGGTCTGTGGTCAGTCCATAACAGCTCCTCTCTGCTGCTCCTTCCTCCTCATGCTGTTCTGTACTCCAGCCTGGGCCCTCTTCATGGGCTGCAGATCTTCATGAGCTGCTCCAGTTTGGGCCCTTCACCTGTGCTGCAGTTCCTTCAGAACAAGACTGCTGCAGCATGGGGTCCTCCATGAGCTGCAGTGTGCATTTCTGTTCCCCCGTGCGCTGCAGGGGCTCAACCTCCATCACCAGGGTTTTCTCTAAGAACTGAAGGGGAGTCTCTGCTGGGGCACCTGGAGCACCTCCTCCCCTCCTGCTGCTCTTGCCTCAGGGCTCTCAGGGCTGCTTCTCTCACATTTTTCCTCACCCCTCACTGCCAGGCAGCATTTTGCCCTTTCTTACACACATTATTTCTGAAGCACCACCACCTTGGCTGCAGGGCTCAGCCAAGGCCTGTGGGGGGGCCATTGGAGCCATCTGGAATGGGCTGTGTCCAGCAAAGGGCAGCCTTGGCTGTTTATCACAGAGGTCTCTGCAGCACCTCCTGACAGCACCTGGGCACCCACACCTGCATGGCCCAGACAGAACCAAACCCTTTGGTCACCCTCCGGTGCCCTGTGGTGTCTAGGGTGGCTGACTCATCCTGGTCATTCAGAGGGATCTCTTTTTCCATCCTTCCAGTGCAGCCCACCTCTAGGGGGAAATCTAGAACCATAAAGACATTACTGGTCTTGACACATCTGTCCTCATGTGTTACAGTGAGAAACATTGGACACCCTGTTCTTCCACAGTCTCGGGTCCAAATACCAATTCCCACACACCAGCAGACACTTGCTCACCTTCAGAAGCTGTCTCCTGGAATTCTTTTCCTGTACAGACAAGTTAGGCACATGGAAATTCTATGGTTCAAGCCAGAATTTGTCTATCGTGCTGGTGCTAGCAAGTCTTCTTCAATAGTCCTGCCACAGGATACTTCATGTTAAGAAGTAAGAGATACTCTTAAGTTCCTACCTCACTGCTACATTTCAATAGTGAGAAATAATATTTAGGCCTGGATTGGCCTCAGTTAAATCAGTATAAATACAGAGAATCTATATTGGCTTTATTAGTGCTGCTTCACATTCACAGAAGTATACCTAAGGATAAGAGTTCTGTCCAGGACCCATAATACTGATTTAATGTCCTGGAAGAACAGCACACTGCAGTCCATGTACTTACACTTAAAAAATCCTACTGAAAAAAATTATTTGAAAAATACAAGAAAAATTTTAACTACAAGCAACTAACATAAGAAAAAGTGACTTTTGCATTGTCAGCACTCTGTTGTAACTAATGAAATTAAAATGAGAAGCAAGGAAATATTTTAACTTAACCTTCTAAAGCAGTTGAACCCAGTGAGACCATTTAGGGCAGAGGATAACCTGCCATGAGAGGTCATATCACTGAAGCACTGTATTTACAGGAGGAGGAGACAAGTAATTAAGGAGAACTGTGTGGAGGCCCATGCAAGTTCTCTTCCAGCAGTGCAGAGGGAATCCCAGGTCATTAAAAGATAATTTTTCTCTGATATTCTGATGTGTAATCTGTTATGTCCAAATATAACACCACGTTTCACTAGCCAAAGAAAATACATCCCACACTGGAATCGAATACAATGATTGAACAGCTTTAGATGTTCAGTAAATTGACAACTGTGCACCACAATTCTGGTACGTCAAACCCCAAACTACATAAAACTGCAATATTTATCTCCAAAACCATAACTGTCTAAACATTTACATCAAGTTTCTTCCATAAAACACACATTGAAAGTTTAGAAATGTTGACTGAATCATTTCCTGTGACTCAGTGATTTGCTATTGCATCTGTGCAGAACACCAGGAGAACTGTTTTTAGCTTGACAATTTTACAATTCAGTGGAATGTTAATGGCCTCTTAAATTTCATATAAAACAGCTTCTTATCACGTCCTTAATCTCTTATCAGATATTATCTAGAGTAAAAAAAACTCAAGGCCAGATTATAACCATGGAGAGAAGAAGCAAGAAAATTCTCCCATGCAGCCAGTCTCAGATTTAAGATTAGCAAGAATGTGTGCCAGCTATTTCCTGCGACTGATCAGATATCTAGAGAATCATTACACTGTTCCCCTGTCATATATTACCCAGCATACATGACAATAAGGGGGAGTATGCTTCTGCTGCAGCTAAAAGTTGTAAATTTGCTCCTAGTAGCTGCCAAAAGTAGTTTATCATGCCCTGGGGTCACCCTTAGAGCAGCCCACAGACATATAATCTGTGGCAACTATCTCCTCAAAGCAATTACAACAGGGTGAAATCCAACCAATCTAAAGGTGGTTTGAAATGGGGCAAATCCCACATCTGTCCTTAAATCCCATGGGATATTTTCTGTGGCTTTGTAGTATGGAACCTCTACTTTTTTAACAGGTTTCACATCCCCCACTAACATATTCCATAACCATAGAAATTTAAAAATCTCAGTGCCTGTCTGTATAAAACCCTTATGAAAAGAGTGAAACTGAATACCCACACTGTGCTGGCACATGGACAGAATAAACAAACTGAAAAGAGAGAAAGAAAGAGCAAGAGATCCTTTTCCTCACCCTCCCTTTCAAACCCTTCTACTTACTTGAAGTTTAAGTTGAAAGTAAGCTTTAAAAGTAGGTTAAAAAATATCCTCAACTTGATTTCTTTTCATTTACACTTCTCCATTAACACCTTTCCAAAGATGCTCAGGTTTTAGAATGCACTGTTTGTTTGTGTTAGGAGAAGCCCTTGCTGCACAATTGCTTAAAGCAGATAGGATCGAGCAAACTGCATGGCTTTTGTTGAGCCTGCCTTTTAGAGCAAGTATCTTTGAGGCACAGCCTACTGAGAAGAACAGCTTTTCACAGGAAACAGAAGAAACTACTGCGTGCTCGAGACAAATGGGATTTTCCCCAGGCAAGAAAGATGTAATAAACATCTCAATACAAAATTAGTAAAGAAATACAAAAGTTTGTGGGTTGATCTTTGCTTTTACGAAGACAAAGGATAAAAACATCCATGGTAAAGAACCTACAAATTCCTCTAGAGCAGATTTCAGATATAAATAAAAAATTTAAATGAACTGTCTGATATATGCCTGCAAACCAGCCAATATGACAAGAATGTATAAGGAAAGGCAGAAATGTGGATCCCAGTCATTCTCTGTCACACCACACTGGCAGACGAAAGCAGTGTAACTGCTGTAACATGTCACATTCCCATTCCCCGCTTTTTCTCATGCTCCTCATCTTTCATGTGCACCTTATACCCACCTTTCCCATTCTTCACCTCCAGTTATTGTTCTATGTGACCCCATCTTTGTTCCCCTGTTCCGGATACGACTGACTCCGCAGGTCACACATTCACTGCCCCCAAGTCCAAGTGTTCTAGCCTCTTCCCTGCCAGGGGGTCTGCCTACCCCTCATCCCTTCTTGCTGCCAGCCATTTCAGTGTCCACTGGTAATTATAAGTAACAACAATTTAAAGTCAAAAACTCCAGAGTCTAGTCCCATCCAAAGAACAAGCATAGTTTTGAGTTGGCATGTAGNGTTATATGTATTAGTAAAGAACTGTTATTCCTAACCCTATCTTTGCCTGAAAGCCCCTTAATTTCAAAATTATAATAATTCGGAGGGAAGGGGGTTGCATTTTTCCATTTCAGGGGAGGTTCCTGCCCTCCTGCACAGACACCTGTCTTTTCAAACCAAGACAAATACCTACATCAAAGTTGCATGCAAAACACTACCTAGGGCCAAGACAAAGGTGCATGGCCAAAGGTCTGAGCTGGCTGCAAAGATATGTTATTCTGAACACTTTTTTATAAATCTCTCTTTTTTTACTTAATGTCATGATAGAGAGAACCACTCCCTTATATATTAAATATTCTGAAGTCTAAATGTAGGATCCTTGAATAGCTAATGCTTATACCACCAAAAAGGGTACTCGCACTGCTAAAAAGAGGTCTAATTGCTGTTGCATTTTATTTTTATTCGACTAACACAATCTTTAAAAGAACAAAGTACCTAGGTCATCTAACACTTCCAAATGTAAAACCTAGTTTTTCCCAAGCTTCTATTACAGAGAGAAGGATCTTCAGTGGTAAAGAAAAGTCTACAGTCATCAGTGAAAGGGCCAGGTTTATTCTGGCCAACTGAGTGTTGAAGTTGTCAGTCATTCAAGTCAGTTTGTTCACTGAAAACAAGAATTCAGACTTATGAAAATACATGACTTGACTCTGCTCTTCCTAGTGGGCTCTGAACCAGATAAAATTCTCTCTGTCCTTAATTATTTTGTCTGAATTTAGGAGAATGATCCTATATTTAGCTGTTAGTGTATAATCCTCATGAGTCTGAGGCTAAAATTGTTGGTTGATATTTGACCTACCTTTCCCTATTAGTCATTGCTTCTAAAGACCGTTGTATTTATGGCCCATCTCTTCTTGCTCTAATCTGAATGTCCACAGGAACAAAGCACTGGGTAAAGCAGTGAAGCTTACTCCACATTTTAAATCAGAGTTCCATATGCTTGACATTCAGTACTTTGTTGCTGTTTGACTTCTACTTATCTATTTTTCCCTTAGCTGGAGATTGTATTAGATGTTAAATGATTCATGTGAAAATAAACTACAGAAGACATGGAATATACCTCCTGAAACAAGAGAAGACCAACATCTAGGTCATGGAATTCAGCAAGTCCAGAAAAATTCAGGCATGTGAAAAGCCAAAAATGCAGTTTATCTGTCAGTTCCTCATGCAAGTGAAAAAAAAAAAAAGGGAAAAAAAAGGCATTTGCAAAAATTAGTAAGGAAAACTTCAGTTTTAATTGGAAAAATTGTTTTAAGTGGCATAAGGCCACAGCATAAGTTCAATGGGTAGATAAAGCCAATAAATGTCTCCTTGCAGCTGAAAGTATGAAGTCTGTCTGCCCTTTTCTTCTTTTCCTCCTTCTCTTTCTCTGCCCCAGCTCCTGTCTTTCTCCTCCCCTTATGCAAGTCACCCTAGTCCACTGTCACATTTTATGGCTGAAATTTCAGAAGGCTACCCACAATACAGATGGCACAAATGGTCTTCCATTTAAGTGAATTAAATCAGTTCCTGGAGAAATACAAGTGTCAGAGAAAGCACCAAGTATATGATGGAAAGAGAGAGAAGGGTAGAGGATCTCATCTTTTTGGTAGTAATGAGCTACTGTGCCTGCTCATTCTGTCTCATCCCCTAAAAAGACACTGCTTAAGAGGATGTGTCTGTGTCTTTGTCCCACACATTCCACACCTGGTCTAGATCCACAGTTTATCTCGGTGATGCACTAGCTGTCCTGCAATTCCATCAAAACTAGCTTATTTACTCAGGAATCAGACTTCCTCCTGTGGCTTCAGAGCACTCCATTTTGCTTTTCTAGGTGTTTTAGCATTTACTCTGTAATTCAGTTGATCTGCTTTTAATAACAAGGATGGAAAACCTTCTGTCTAGGGTTCAGAAGCTCTTCTTCTGACTTTAGAGCAACAAGAACCATCTGCACTTAGTCCCAAAACATCACCCTCCAAAGAAGCTTCTGCCCAATATTCGTCCTGGCTTCACGGTTGAGCGGATGCACAGAATTCTTCAGCTACCTCTCAGCTCAGAAAGGGTTCTACACTCAGCTCCATGTTTGCAAAAGAGATCTGGAAAAAATGTTCTTTGTCTGAAAGTTATTGTTCCTTGGGGGTGGTAGAGCATGCTCCTTCTGCAAGACAGAATAGACTCCAAGGCCCCCCATGGCACACAGCGGCTTCCAGGGAAACTGTGATAGGCCAATACCCCCCATAAGCCTCTAAACCATCCACAATCCCTGACAGCCACCATGTCAAATGACAATAGTGCAGAATCCCCAAAAGAGTTTCAGGCTTCTGACAATGAATTAAGAACTTTATTACAATAAGTAGACTAGAATTCCCTTAAGAAGGCATTCCCAAAGTATGGTGCAGCAGGCCAGGCTAAAAGCTCTAAGGCTGGTCTGCAAATGTCTGTGAAAACACTGTTTTCAACAGTGACTCTTTTAATGGTTTGATGATTCTGCCCAGTGGTGGTACCAGAGAAAAAATGAGGCTAACAAGCATCCATCCATCAGAAACCTTGGCACCTACCAACCTAAACTGCTTTTCCCCATGTTCTCCTACTCCTGGAAGTTTTTTCAGCCCCCTTCTGCCTGCTATCCTTCTACACATTTACAGCTCCAGCATGTGCACGCCCTTACCAGGTTTCCCCTCCTCCATCAAGGCTCTGGCTCTTCTGAGGAGCAGCAGGTTCCAGAGCCACACCAATGCTCAGCTTGCTGACCACCCTGCTGATGTGGGCATCCCTGCCTAGAGAAAAACTCTGCCTTTTCAGTTCTTTTGGGTATCAATCGTCACCAAAGTGGGCTTCCTTCATGAGACCTTTTGCTACACTTCCAGCATGACTAACCTTAGCCTTGGCAGCACACCACAGCTCAGTAAAGTTTACATACTTCAGCTGAAGGCAGTCACATACAGGCTGTCTAGAGATAGTGATGTCAACAGGTATTGCCCAACATTTTCCCCACTTAGTTTTATTGCCGCTGGATTGCCTGATTTCATCTTGCGTAAGATTTCTGTGGTTAAGAAAGAGAATGATGGATTTTTGACACCTACAAGTCTCCTGTCTTTTACAAGAGGGCACTTGAAATTAAAGTGGTGGTGTTCCCCCGCTGCTGACTATGCAGCATGCCTGACTATGTGACTGTCCTTTAACCAAGAGGAGCTCACACCAAACAATGTCGCTACAGATGTCCCTCCTGCCCTCTCTTACCATGAGGAGGGAGCCTGCTCCCTCACGGAAGGAGTGACCAGGATGTTCTGTGCTTGAAACCACACTGTGGTTTCCGCAATACCTGGATCATTACCTAAGAAACTGCTCTTAACCATGGAAGGAAACCTCTTAACTTGGAAGGCTATTCCTTCCAAGTACCAAAGGAGAAAAGATGCCTTTCCCAGACACATTCATTGTGGTTTTAGGATAGAAGAAGTGTTTCTACAAATTTGGATCAGCCAGTAGTTGTGACACAGGTAGGTCACAGAAATGCAGTGCTATCCAGCAGATGGAACTCAGGCTTGAGGGTACATCTCACAGTTGGTGTTACTCTAACCTCTGCTCTGAACCCAGCCTTCACTTATGGACAAGCCCAAAAACTACTCCCATAAAGGTTATATTTCTTCCTACCCCATGATGCTGTATTTTCCACCCATTTCTGTACTGCAACCAGTATGGGGATTCTTTACATAGTTGATTCACTCATCAAAAGAAAAAATGTGATAATGGAATTACAAATGCTGTGTGAGTTGTCTGACAGGATATATAGGATCTTTGATGTTCATTTTGGGTATTTTTTGAGATGGGGATACTATAGGTTATATCTTTTGTGCAACAGCTACCATCAAATTTAGATGTAAGTTTGATGCCTGTTTCACGATTCTACAAATTCCATAATACAAGTCATTAACATCTCTAAAAGAAATAACTTTCTAAAACTCTCTCCTGGATGTGCAGAGGGAGAACATACCACCTTCTAATGCCCTCTTGGTCAATACAACACTTAAATCTGACCTTGGCCATATCTCCAAGTATACCCTGTTTAGAAGCAGAATAAAGGAAAGCTGCTCCTCAAGTTAGCATTAGAATTTGTTTTGCTACTTCTCTGAGAATTACCATCATACCCAAGATTAGACTTGCTGTCTACTACACTTCCTCACTCATTAGAAATTTTGCCCTAGTACTCTTAAAATACGATCAGGGACACATTAGAAATGTAACAAACTAGGAAAACTAGGGACAAATTATGTATTGAGAAGATAAATCATTGAATGAGGTTTGAAACATCAAGAAGTTTTAGCTTTTCTTAACAGATAGAGTTTCCTATCCTTTTCCTGTGTTTGGCACTGCTATATTCACCTTTCTGCCTTTTCCTGTACTCGCCAGGACATTTCTTTGCAGACACAGGCAGGAAAACTGTCATCAAGAAGCAAGAACAATGTGAAGTTCTTGCCCTATATTCTGCGAATTGTCAGTAATTTCAAAGAACATCATTGTTGAAAACTACTCCACTGGAGGTCCTGAACACCCTTAAAACAAGCCTCTTTCCATAGCACAGCACAGGAGTCCTATCACTACTGCTCTGGAGATATTAGTCACAATAGAAGTGTTCATCAGTGTAGACAACAGCAGAGAGCAGAGAAGCAGAAGCAGTTGCATCTGTGTTGTAAAAACTGGGGAGAAACATGTACATAATTTGTTTTATCTGGATGATATGATTGTTGTAACCAGAAGTGCAGGACAATTTCTAGCTTCAAACAAGCACAGCATGGTTAATATTGGAGAAACTATGCCATGCGTGTATTTTTCTTTACTTACCAGACCCATCATCACAAATAAAAACTACACCTGCTGGCAGCTCCTCATTGCTTCAAAATCCCCTTCAGCTTGCACAGAGCATGATACCATAAACCCTATCTACAACAAGCCACACTAATCGTGTCATCATAGTACTTGTCCTTTTTCCTTACCTGATAAATACTAAAGTACAGTTTTTCTTTGTTTTCTTGTTTGCTACCTTTAGAACCCTTCGTTTATAGCTGAGGAATAAGTTTAAATATGTGACACAGACACATCAACAGTCTTCATTGTATTAATACATTTGCCTTTGAAACAAGACTTTGGGATTCAAAATAGTCTCTTTATATTAAAATGATTCTGAAACCCTCTTCTATCCTCGATGAGGTATAATCTTTTCAGCAAGTGTTATGCAGTATATATATATATTTATATATATCTCATGACACTTTTGCAATGTATTTTGAAAAGAAAAAATACCTATGTATCAATGAATCCAACAGTATGCAGAAATAAGAAAAATAGTCTGTAAACTACAGTCATTCTGAGGTGCACTATTCTCCTAGTCAAGAGCCTTGACGTGCCAAGGCCACTCCATTTGCTGAGTCAAACAAGTAAATATATATACAATTGTCTTTAAGTAGGTAAGAAGCTTTCCTTTTCAGAATATTCATGTTCCCCACAGGCTCCTCACACAGATGTTGCAACAAGTGCGTTGGAGATTACAACTAATTCAAGGTGTAAAACACCTCTCACTTCCTTCTCTGAGTCTCTCTTTACAAATTGCAAAACAAAACCAACACACAGTCAACCAAGGATTAAGACACTTTTTAAATATTTGTACTCAACAAGTAAAAACAAATACCTGTCCTATTTATTCTAATACATTTATTATGAGCAGTCTACACTATTAAAAAACCCCTCTGACTTAACATTTTAAATTATTTACCTGTCTAGAGCAACACTACTGAGAAATCACAAAAATACTCACCTATATAACTGTTTTTTGTTTCTCTAGACACCTAAAGATCTCAGTAAAGGGTGTGATGTTTTAAGCAAAACCATTAGGAGGCACAGAGATACCAATCTGGCATTACACTGGCACAGCTTCTAGTTAAAATATAACATTGTACTAGTAATAATTGTGTTTGGAGAAGGGGAAGTTGTATTTGTTCTCCCATACCAACATAAACTGAAGCAGTACCACTCTGAGAAAGAACAAGCTCTTCTGCATGCATGTATCCTTTCAGATCTAGCTGTGTAGCATGGAGTTGCTACGACTCCTGGTTGCACCTCATAGCCCACCAGGTGCAGATTACCACTTGCAGAGCCCCACTAACAAAAGAGACCTTGGGAGCTCTTGGTCACTCACATCAGTCCAGTCTGCAGGTTATCAGCTGTTTCAATCAAACCTTCTAGATAGGCCTGCAGTGGATAAAGTAAGCACGCTTATTTCCATTACAAGATTTACCAGGGTGATACTCTTCAGCAGCAAGATGGGTAATGAATTAAGAGATGGTACTTTAACATCCCCAGCCAGTCCAGCTATTTGCAAAGGCAGCACCTGCCAACACAGCTCGAAGTGACTGTGACTCAGAAGAAAACAATTCCTGGCGGGATCCAGTATTTAGCCCTGTTCAGCCTTCAAGGCTTCCCCTCCAGGGTGAACCTTTAAGCTCTAAAGATAGTGGCTGATAACCTCATACCTACATACTTCCTTGAGGATAGGTAGCAACCCCTTCCATAAATATACAGATACATATAAAATCACTGTTAGCATCACTGATGGAAACCTGGCTTCTGACTCCAACAGTGGCTCCATCTTCTCAGAAGGACTGAAACACACCCTCATGTCCTCAGGTAATGGTCTGAAACATAAAAGGGTGCCAGCGAAAGCTTGACTATTCCATTATTGTGCAATTTGATTACGGCAACCCAGCAGGAAAGGGATGTCATACGCAAACAGGTAAGAAATCATTCAGTTACATCAGTGATGCCTTTACCTAAAGGCAAAACTACCATCATCTTTGGTTTTCAAGGTTTCCAAAAAATATTTAGTCAAACTTCTTCTCCAGTCAAATGCACAGCCCTGTTGTTTGGTTTGAAACGTTAGTAGCTTATATGATGTCATTTAAATTCTCTGCTGTGTGTCTACAGAATTAGGATATCACTGACACTAAAGTGTCAGCTCCAGAAGTAGAGAAGTTCATTAAGTGGAACTTATTTTTTATAAGTTGCTCTGACACACTGGTTTTATATCTGTGCCATTGTGTTTTTAAACTAACGACTCTTCCCCTAGGCATGTAATATCATGGCACTCATTACTATTGATGGCCAATCTTACGGAGAGCTTTTGAGAGTATTTTAGAGTATAGTGAAACATTACATTGCAAGGCTTAATACTTTGAGTTTAAAAAGATACCTTTTACCAAATCCTGTAGTAACAAAGCAAGTGATGGAAACAAGGTAAATTTCGACTGGAAATAAGGAAGAAATACTTTGATGATGAGGGTGGTGAGGCACTGGGACAGGTTGCCCAGAGAAGCTGTGGATGCCCCATCCCTGGAAGAGTTCAATGCCAGGTGGGACAGAACTTTAAGTCACCTGTTCTAGTGAAGGATGTACCTCCCCATGGCAGAGGGAGTTGGACTAGATGGCCTTTAAAGGTCCCTTCAAACTCATACTGTTCTATAGTTCCGTGATTCCATGATTCTATGAAAAGCAGAACACTTGCATTGACATATTCTGGTGACTTTGTCCAGAGCATGAAGATCTTTTTGCATAGCTCTGCTTAAGAAGTCAATTTTTCTTTTATTTTAAGTGATAATCTTGATGTTGAATGAACCATTCTAACCAAAACTTATGGCACTGACATAGATCCTGAGTCACTGATGCAGGTCATGCTTTGAATGTTTGCCTTGAACCAACAGTCAGCGGTACTCAATGAATATCAGGTCACTCCTTAGCTCAAAATCATCAGCTGAAAAACTGCACTTAGGTTGCAGACAAATTGAATCTGTTCCTCAAGACCAAGGCCCCCAAACCCTCATTTTCCTCCACAACTTAAATGTGCTCATAGAGACAATAAAAAGTCATCATTGCAGAGCTTACGTCTACATTGTCAGGAAAAGGTACAAAATGCATAATGCACAAAATACATGAGATCCTCATTCTGCACACTATGTTAAAAAACCTTCAGTTAGTAAGTGAACGGAATTGCAATTAAATCCACAGGCTGCTAAGTTTCAACAACTGTATATGCTTTAGGGTCAACAATTTTTCCAATGTTATTGAAATGACAAATATATAAAAATAGATTTTGGTTTCATGATACAACAATCCTGTATTTATAAAATTAAATTAGCATTGCACTGAAATATCCTTCTTTCCACAACTTCACAAATGTAGTTACCACTCCAAATCAGGCATGTGAAAATGACTTGCTGATGTTTTCTCCAAACTCCTGTCTTCTTCTTCTGGTGTTTCATCTTCCATATTATACTCAAGTTGTGACAAAATGTGCTAATGTGTCACCATTATTTATTAAAACAAGAGACATTAACTAATAGAAGGTTGCTACTCCCCAGAGCACTGTTTTTCCGAAATCAGTCAGCAGGTATCTCAGAGATTGCCTTCATCTGAACTAAAGGGATTCTTCACACTCCTTAAACTTTTCCCACACAATGAGGGTGGAATTAAAGTAATTCTGACATTACACTAATATATGCATATCCTCAGGAAAAAGAAAAAAGGCCTTGCCAATTTTAATGCTACAACATGATAGTGCTTTTCTCCTTTTAACTGGTTATTTGGTGAATTGAAACAATGACTGCTAGTGGTTCAGTAAATTTCATATGTATTACACCGAAGTCTATGGTCTACTGTCATATTACAGTAGAAACATATATACATCAATTTCTGTTGGTGAAATTTGATTTCAAACAAATGTCTTTGATTATTGGCACAGAGAGTTATTTGTTCACTATTTCATTTTTTCCCCAAAAAGCTTTACTTAATTATACTTCAATATGGTCCTTAAAACTTCAAACATATTATGAAAAGTAGCTCTGTGGAAAAAGAAATTAGCTTCTTACTAGCTCTATTTTATTACATTTCAAATCCAGAACCATAACTTTTTACTCCACCATATGGATATCACAGCAAACAACAAACATATCACTGGAATGTAACAATTACTGCTCAGCAGCTGAGCAGCAGTAACTGACCCCACACGTGCTTTTAACAAAATCAGATCCATTATTTTGAACACTGGTGAGGATATACACTAGGCTCTTCTCACAGCCCCAACAAAGCAAAATTCTGTTTTTCCAGAATAAAAATTTACTCTAAGACAGCAGCCTAGATTCTGCATTTCTTCCTGAACTATCAGCAAAATAATATACTACGCTTCACTTCATGTGAAGACTAAGTGTCTTCAGCACCACTAAGGGCCTGTAGAAAAATTATGGGGTTAGATTAATGTCTAAAATGTTCTGCAATTTTTTTACTGCAGACACAGAATAGAATGTGTGGTGAACTTCATCAGATCCTCAGATCTCAGGCTGCAGTGGGAAGTCGCATCCTTGTCACACATAGACAGAAATCCCCTGATTTGGTGCTCTCTAGAGAGCCAGCAAGTATGGAAACAAAGGATGCCAAGCTTAGATAATCACTTTTTGATTGTAGGGGGAAGAGTAAGTTTCGCCATGAGCCGGTGTTTGCTACAGCTAAGTGGCAAGTTCATCTTTCTGCCACCTACAGGCTATGTTTAAGTAATTGCAAAGTATTTTTAAAATTCTATTATCCAAGAAGAAAGCACCAGCACTTCCAGGACCACACTGAATGAAAACACCACAGAGAAATAGAGGCTCAACAACAGTGCAGATCCATACATCCCTGGACTACCGTGTGCTCACCTCCACCTGAGGCAAAGAGGAGAGACCTCGTCTCACATTTTGATTTTAGTTTCTGTGTAAACTGGCCATCTTTTAAATGAATTCACAGATTCAGCAGTAGTGATTAAGGCTGTACAAATCAATACAGGAAGAAACTTAGTAGGGGAGCTCCACCTAGCTGGCAAAATTTCTCAATTTGGCCCAGTTTAGTTTCACACATGGTGAGCCTACTTCACTGGGCAAGTTGTTACCATACAAAAGCTCCCTGCAGAAACCACAAAGCCAGATGGGTATCCTCCAAACGCAGAGTCAGGACATCACACTATTAATGTGTGAGAGTCCTGAAGGAGAAGGCCTCTTTTCCAGACATCCTGTTTAGGAGGGAAGACAATTCCCTCTACCCTCCTGTTCTGTTGGTTTCCCCTCTGAATGGAGGAAAAAAGCAAAGGAGCAAGCAGACCAAAGAGAGAGGAAGTGTTGGAAACATGGAAGTGCCTCTGTCCAAGTGCATGTCACAGCTTTGATCCTTTGCCCCTGTAGAAAGAACACAGCAACTTCATAGTCCTTTGTGCTTNTAAAGTATCCTGGTGTTCTTTAAATTAAAAAAAAAAAAAAAAAAAAGTGCATAAGATGGACCAGTAAACACAAGTTTTACTAAAAAAAACATTTTACAGGTAAGCTCAAGATGCTGTGAGATTAATAAGCATTCTCATTCTTCAACAGATGGACTACCAGAATGAGGTCTAGGAAAAGGAACCTGGGTCTTTTCTCATGACCTCTCCACCTTTTGGACTTGTTTGTTGGTTTGAGTTGTGGGGTTTTTACACTATTTTAATTACAATGTAATGCAGTTACATTGTGAGAAGTCACTGCTATCAGGGATGAATGAGGCTCTTTATAAGGCCAGTTTGAACACTAGGCCAGAAACCTGGAGTCAGACGAATCCTGAATTATAACAGGTTAGGACAAAACCAAAGATGTAAAGGTACTTTTCCCCAAATCATAAACTATCATGTCTGTCACATAACTTTTTAGTTCAGTCTGTTTCAGCCTCTGGAAATGACAGATACTGAACACGAAGGATTTTTAACAACTTGAAGAAGAATCCTAGAAACCAAAGACCAGTATGTCTGATGTGCTGACCAAACCAGTAAAAGCCTCTAGTAATTGACTAAATTCTGAAAGAAGAGAAAGAGAAAGGAAAGAGAAAGGGAAAGGGAAAAACATCATATAGGAATAGGTCATTTGTTTTAACAATAAAGAATTCAAGGAGTAACATTTGAACAGAACAACAGCTTTCTTACCAGCTCATAACTTCCTTAGTATTGCAGAAAGGAAAACTTAAACAGATTATATTGGTCCAGATTAAATTTGATTGAATATATTGTAACAGAGCAGTAGAAGAGAACTATCTCAGTCAGGCACCAGAAATATGACACTGATTACGTGGATGATCGTGATTAGATTTATTGCTAAGACAGTATCTAAACATTGCCAATGAAGTATAGAATATAAGCAGGTCTAAAAGGTTACAATATAAGCAGGTTGAGCTAGAAATGTACAGGTTTACAGTCTTCGGCTTTGCAGAACACACTCACAAAGCACCTATGGAGCTACTTCATGATTTTATCTCCACATGTGACCTTATCTTAGCAGTTTTACTCAGCTGTCCAAAAGTGAATATATTCCTTCATGAGAGCATCCAGGGAGGCCTTCCTGGTATCTTATCTTAGGACAAATCATATTGCCCATCAGAAACAATCACAAGGGAGAAGAAGTATGTCTGGGGGGGAAGACACACATGGCCAGACCATCTTTCATCTCCAGTCACATATATGCCAGCAAGTTACTTGAAAGAAAATCTCTAGCCAATGCACGAATAAATGTGCCAAGCAAGCTACTGGCAAAGTCAGCAATTTTCCTGGGATAAACTGTTAGCATTCGTGCAGAGAAGGGGTTTGGAAGTTTCATTTATTTATTTTATAAGCATTAAGACTTTAAATAAGTTGTCTCAAATTCCAGAGACCCTCAAAGCATTGGTGGGATTCAAGGACCACAAAATCACAAGGGAACCCTCACAGGTTTAAATTTGCTCTTCCTTCTACCACTGCACATTTTTCTGAGCCTTCCAACTGAAAAGTTGAAAATCAATTGTCTGACAAAAATGGACATGTAAAGGCCTCAGCAAAGACCTAGCTACAGAAGATAAGTGTGACATTATGTTTAAAGAAAAACTAAATTCAGTCCAGTAACCTGAAGAAAGAAATTACTCAAACCAGCATACATATAGCAGACATTTTTTTATTATTATTTTAAGAGTCAAAAACCACTTAGCATTGTCTATTAATTGTAAAAAGTGGTATACTTGCATGGAGCATCTTCGTTCCTTGTATATGGACTATTCTCCTCATTATCTAATTATCATGCCTTTTTTGAAGATGGGAGTTGTAACGCCAATACTCAGAACTTGGTTGTAGGCAGAAGTTTTAACCACAGACTCTCTCTTACTGCCTTCAGTCTGATTCAGGAGACCCTTTCCATGGGGACAACTTCCTGATACTTTCTAATAGGTGCTGAGCAGATAGGCACTAGAAAACATGTATTTCAGCATTATCTCACTTGCTTCATACAGGGTGTTATTTAAAAAAAAGGAAAAAGAACACATTGGTAAGAGTAAAGTTACTTCCAGTGTGAGTGATTAAATCTTGCAGACAATAAACAATAACTTTATAAGTTTCATTTTCTCTTTTTATTATTAGCCTGTGGTCCAGCAATTGCATCTGACACATTGTACAGATATGTATTCACAAGACTGTCTTTGTTGCTAGGTTCTCCCCTGAGTCCATGAAGTTAACACACCCAGAAGGTCAGTAAAAACAACTTTTTAATTCCTGTCTTGCTTTTTAAATGCTTAGGGATGAGAATAGGTACACTGACATTAAGATGCACCTGAGGCTCTGTGGCTTCGGACCTGCTCACTGATCATCTTTCACAGCCTATGGAAAGCCTACAAACATTTTGGTATTATAATCATCCATCAAACCAATGTGTGGCGGGTAATGAACCAGGCCATGGTCTTCTGTATGATTTTACATTGAATTTCAATCATTTCCATTTTTTCATACTCAGAAACAAAGCATTCCTTTTCTCAACTGTTACATGCACACACCACATCCTGTGCACAAGATGTTTCCTCCACTACAGGCCACACTGGGGAGTATCACAGCAATTTCTCCTGATGTCAGGGCTGAGTTCCCCACAATAGGCTGCAGTTTCACTGACTGCCACCTCTGACAGTGGCCAACACTGACTACTTTGGGGAAAGCATAGCACCATTCCCCTTGAGCCAGAGCCAGTTTAAGGTCTTTCTGAACCAGAAGTGACATCACCACCTTTGTGTGGGTTTTTTTTTTTTCCTTTAGAAGTACCTCCTCTTGCTTGTTTGCAAGCTTTCATCTTGAAGATTTAATTTTAATTTGCGGTTTATTACAGAGAAAGGAATTACTTGGTGTGTGTCCTCCCATCCACTATTTATCTCTCTGTAAAGAGCTATCAACTCCTCTCCCCTGAAATCTATTATTTAAGGGGAAAAACTCTTCTGTCCTTATATGAAAACTATTCCAATGATTCTTGTTTCTTTGCTGAGGTTGGGGTTTTTTTTCAAATTCTACTCTATTTTCCTTTTGATACGGTGGCTTAAAATGCATGCAGTGTTCAACATCTCTGTTGATTCATACACCAATTTGGTAGAATTTTTCTTTCTTTTCCACTTACTTTTTTTTGACTTTTTGCTCTTTCTACCCCTTCCTAACATGGTTCTGCTTGCCTTTTTGACCCCTATTGAGTATCGAGCTGACATTTTGACATAACTATTCACAGTGAGTCCAGGATCATTTCTGAGTGATAACAGGTAAAACAGAGCACATCACTGTGTACGTATAATTAGTGCACATGCACGCTATTTTACATTTACCAGTTCTGAATTTCCTCTGCCATTTTCTCACTCAGTCATGCAAGAACTGCAAGAATTTCTGCACTGCTTTACAGCCAGCTTTAGGTTTGATGTCTCCATAAGCTTCATCATTCCCCTCACTGTCCTCAGACTTCTTTTAAACATAAAAATACAGACGACTGCATTGTGCCAGATCAGTGATCCCCCTAACCAAGCATTCTGTGAAATATTGACTAAAAACAAAGATGCTTAGAAAATAGCATCAGAACACAGCCCTGGAACACCTACCACTCTCAACCACTCCTGAGTTTGCATGCTGTGTTTATAGCTTTGGCTTGCTTTTCTGCACTGCTGCCTCCTTGGACCCAGAGAAACTTCTAGTGTTTGTCCTGTCACCGGGTGTGGAATGTCAGAGCTTGGTGACACACTGTGCAAAGAACCACCTCCTCTTGTTCTGAACGTGACACCCACCAGCTTCCTTTGGCACCCCAGACACTCAGGCTCTAGTCACCCTCTAATGACACCCATGATTTGGTGGACTTCTGTTTTCAAAGACTGAGCCATTTGTTAGTTATTTCTGAACTGATTCAGAGTTTCTTTAGGGTCAGGCTCAAAACTGAACTATCGAGCAAAAGGACTACAGCCGCCAGATGGGCTAACATTGTCCAATGCTTCTCTGGCAAAAATTGTAGCAAGTATTTTCTCCTTGCTATTTCATCTATAATTTAAATGCAAGCTACAACAGATCAGTAAGGTTCTTGTCCCAAGAGCAGTTGCAACACTCCTGCAAATAGTTACTAAATTAGACTCTGGCATTTCAACAATATATAACACATCTGTAAATTAAAAGTATATTAAGAATAGATGTGCAGAACAAAGAGGGAAGTAGAAAAAATAAAGCTAAAAGTTTTAGAAACATTCTTCTGAGTTGCCTTTCTGCTTGACTTTCTGTTGTCTCCTCTTTGATTGGGATTTTTCCTCACCCCAAAAAAACAAGCCTAAGTAACACTTTTACTGCTGGCCAGCAAAGTGAAAGTTGTGAGGGCAGGAGTTATGAGGTAGACTACCAAAAACTGCACAGGAAGAGCAGACAAAATTTACCCTATTCTTACCCTATCCTTTCATACACATTTTTATTTGGGCTTTTTAAAAAAAAAACTGAAATCATCCTTGTCTATGCCCTAGGGATTTTTTCCCCTGGTCATTGTGGAAAGTCGAGGTTGAAGCAAGTGAATTTTACACTTAATTCCGAGGACAGGGAGGTTTATAGTTGCTCTGATGTGTTCCAGGAATCAATTCCTCAGTTGTGGGCTAGCTGCAGAAGCAGTTTGTCTCTCCCATTCATTCCCCATTTTGCCAACAATGCCATTGTTCCAGAGGAATGTAGCTGTCATGAGCAACCGTGACTGCAGAAGGTGCTCCCTCAGGCAGCCTGGGCCACTGCCATCAAGCATTGTAAAGTGTAAGACCAAAACCAAAACCTTGAACTTGCCTTGGTGCCCAGCAGGGTTACAGTGCAATGAGCAGAACTTCAGGGCAATATGCTTTCAGCAGCCTGTAATAGGGAGGAGATGAATGGCTCCATTTTGCGTCAGCTCTGTAAATCTATACCATATGACTGGCTACTAAAAGTCAGTAGCCAACCCAAGCACAGGGACTTGTAGCTTCTAAAGCTATTGTGAAATTATGGGAGGAGGGAGTGGTTCAGTACTTATACAAGTGAGAGGCACAATCTGAATTCAGGAAACTGTTTAAATATAAATAAATCCATACTGTGTGGAAAATCACGCTGCCAATGGCCTGTGTCCACAAAGGAGTCCTGCGGAAAATGACTTTATTCGGATAAAGGGAGAGTCCACTTGGCCATACCCCTGCGGGGTCTCTTAAGTTGTTGGAGGACACAGCCTCCTTTTATCCTAAACTCCTGACTGCATGCTGCCCTCCTCCTCTTCCCATTGGCTGAGATACTAGGAAGGCTACAGCCTTTCCAATCCAATCCACGTATCTCCCCTCCACCATGTACCCCCACACCCACTCTTACAGATCCTTGTTCCTGTAAAGATGTACGCACCCATTCCTCCTATCAGTACAATGATGCATCCATGAATCTAGTGAATCCTACACACTGTTCAACCAAGAACTTACTTCAGCTTAGCACTTAACTCCTTTCTTCAGGTTTAAAAAACAACTAGTAGAGTTTTCAAAAAGCAAACATTTACTGTTCATGTGAAAGTGTACATCGAAGCTCAAATCTTTACATCTATGAAATTATTACACCAGGATGCACAAACTGATTTTACGAGGGCAATTCAAGCATCATTCAGAAGTAGTGGTAAACTATCAGGTTTTGTCTACATCATAAAATTTTGCAAAAAACATGCTCTAAATCAAACACAATCTTTATTGGAGTTGTAGAACTTCAGTGTGAAATTCCTCATATTTTTCTTCTGGTTCTCCCAATGCACTTACTCCAGTCCTTACAACCTTTAACAGATCTTGCCCAATATGACCACGACTTCTTACCTTCTATTCTTCCTGTTTTATCACTCCTATCAAGTTCTATCGACAATGACTTACAAAGAATTTCTCTTGTACATCCACCCTTCCCCTACCCAACCATCTCCACCAATAATCAGCCCAATGTCCAAATGATCACAGACAAGAACAATTACTTATATCCTCAATCACCCATTTTCTAACTTCTCCCTCACCACTGACTCAGGAAATTCAAATGAAATTAGAACAACCTGCAGATGACTGCACTGGTTATTTCTAACTTCCATTATTTTTGTAGAACTTCTTCCACAACTAAGTGCAAGCAACTAAGTAGGTGCATCATTCACTTTTAAAGTATCAAATTAATTCCAAGCAAGCAATAAACTTATCCAAGAATATTTCTGTAAATAAATTACTGAGAATGCATACAATATCACATCATTTTGACACACAGAATTAAAAGGGCCAGCATGAGGGCATTAGTCTTTCTCCAAATCAGCTTGGGGGAACGCGAAATGGAAAGCAGTCACCAGTCCTCCAAGCCTACTTGCTGCTCTATGGCTCTAAAAGCCTCCAGAATATCACATCTCAGGCTTCCATCTTCTTCTCAGTGCAAAAGTCTTGGCTTTGCCATGGAAGAGTGAGCAAGTTGCAGACCAAATAATTGGGGAAGATCTACTCCCTAGCAGAAAAGGCCATGATACATAAAGGCATGGACAGATCTCATCATACGTACCTCACATGCCAGATCCCAGAGCAGAACTTACCTTACTAGTTTCGATTCATGACTGAAGTCAGTTCTGAACAACAAAGTCAGTAGAAGAGTGCATAATGAAAGCCAAATGTCAAAAAAATGTTTAGAAAAAGGTTGAAAGTAGAAAAGAAAAAGCCACCATGCTTTAGACATTAGCAGGTTTCATTAGCACTTCTCCCACAAGGAGACCAGCTTGGAAAAAAAAGGTAAATAAGAGTTATTAAAACCCTAGAAAGCTAGCATGAAATCACTTCTTAATTTTACTACATAAATGAAAAAAAATTAGTCAATTAGGGATATGTGAAGCAGGAAAATCCAGAACTGGCCTACTGTGGAAGCAAGGAGACCCAAAACAGAGACTGGAAACTCTAGAGGTACAAGGCAGAAGAGAGATTAGACTGAAAAGAAGAACAGAAAGCATAGAAACCGAGACGGGCATTTTAACGTGTGACCACAGACATAAGCTGAAGGCTGACATCAACAAACCACATTATCTTGTGCTCGTCTGCTTACGACTTCCCACTCTATCCCATTTTTGCTTCTCATTAAATGCAAAACAAGGGAAGAAGGAAAACAATGCCACTTAAATCCTTTTTAGAACATGGAACCCTTGCATACAGTATTGTTACAATCACATTCAAGAACTGTACCAAGCCACACTTTTTAGTAATTCAAACACCAAACTAGATTTTAATACAATTATGCACACTGTTATATTCCATCCAAACATGTTTTTCTAAACTAATTTTCTTCACTTCAACAAATGAATCATTTCTGGAAAAAAAAAGCAGCAGGAATTTGCTCAAGATAAAATTTTGCAAATCTGCTCCTAGATATGTATCTCAGAAGAAATAGAATGCTTTTCTTTTTTGTATTTAGAAAATGTATCTGACACATTGAATTCTGTAAAACAGACTGGAGTGACTTCACTAACAAGTATCCCAGTCTACCTGAAGCTAGAGAGCAAACCTTTGGAAAGAACAGATATTAAAAAAAAAAAAAAAAAAAAAAAAAAAAAAAAAAAAAAAAACCAAAAAAAAAAAGCAAAACAAACAAACAAAAAACCCAAAACAACCTAACCCAAGCACTCAAAGAATGTACAATATTGTCACATCAATATCTGATTTTCTTGTGACCAATTGTTGCTGCAAATATATTTTTCCTGTTTACCATTTGCAATGACAAAAACACTACTGATTAGCATGATCACAGACAGCATCACGGTAGGGGATGTTTACTCTCAACACTGAGCATTAACAGGCATCCAAGACAGAGAAGACAGCTTTAAAGGAGACTAGCTTTTTGCTTTCTTACCCTACAAAGCCACTATGACTGTGTCATACTCATCTTTCTTTGCTTTTCCCTAAGCTCCATCTTTGTTTTGGTTAAATTTCTCTTCTATTCAAACGAATCACTACACTGGTAGAAATACTATCCGTGCACATGAGCTGAGAAAGTTGCTGCTTTTTTGGTTTGGGCTGAGCCCCACCAAGATCACCTCTGACTCCCCACCTTCTTCATCCTCCTCAATTCAAGGCCTTGGGACCCCCCATCAAGAAGTGACATGGTGTAAAAGTTAGCTTTTCTTGGCCTACTCTCAAGTGTCTCAACTCTAGACTTTCCGCAGGAAGAGCGTTTACTGCGCGCCTAAGTGCTTTTGCTATCAAAAACCCTTAAATGGCCAATTAGTAAAACACTTGAACCTCAAACAAAAAAGCTCAAGATGAGTTTAGGAAAAGCTTGCTAAGAGTGTTTTTGGTCAAATACATCTATGGATTTAACTTCGCCCACCAGTGGTACACTGTATGATAGCACTCACCAAAGTTCTCTTTGAAATTTCACAGCACATAGATCCTAAGTCAACATTTCCTGGAAAGACAGTGCTGTGACTCAACTCCACCATTTTCAGAAAGGCAGGTTGAGGGCTTGTTCATAACTAGATCCTTTCATCTTTTTCCCTGGCACTCCAGCTGCCAATGGCTTGGAATTCACAATTTGGGGATGACTAGGTAATGGCAATGATACCACCTATCCCACTGATGATGTCACAAATAATCTCTCCTAGTGCTATGGTGGAATACACCAGAAGAAATCTGTGACAGATAACTGAGCTGGTCCTAGCTTCAACTCACCTTTGCAGCCATCTTCTCAGTGTAGGGAAATTCTCCTCCTTACAGATAAAGGAAATGCAGAACCACTGAGTTTCTCTCCTTGAATGCAATTACTGAAGTAAACCATTTTGCTTGAGAACTGAAGCTGATATTAGCATCAAAGATGATGGTAGAAGGCTGACGTAGTCTCTGCATGATGTTCCAACAGACCACGTATCCCAGAGGATGGCATACATCCAAGAAACTGAGATTTAAAATAGCTCCCACTTGTCCAAGAAATTACTGTATCAAATAGGCCCTAGAAAGCTGACTAGCAATTGGAAATTACAAGTATCACTATTCAACACACTACTAGATGTAAAATTTTCACTTGATCTGAAGACAGAAGTGAATTTGTCTACTCTACCAGGGCTAGAAAACATATACAAAACTCCCCAAATGCACAGAACTCGGTGGAAGCCCTAAATCACCAAAGTGGCTAACTCCCCTGGTGCTTTTCTGAACTCCATTGATATAAAAGCACAAGACAAGAAAAATGTAGTATCAAATACTTTGTAATCTGTAATTTAGGCAAACCAATCAAGTTTTAGATGTTGACCTACAAAATGAAGCACAAAAAAACCCAACAAACCACACACCAGAAAACCGTTGAAATGGCTGGATTTCCTGAAATGCCAAGCACTAGAAGAGTTCTATTATGTAAATCTGCTATTTATATTTTCTTTGTTACTGCTTTGCAAAGACTCTCTGGAAGAAACACAAACCTTGGTGCTAGCAATAAGGGGTATGAGACAGACAACAACTGTGATGCTCCCGTACCCAGAAAGCTTACAATCAAAACTAGATAATGCTTTAATTTTCACACTATTTACCAACAGTCTAAGCATTAGAATTGAATTTTTTTTTACAGAACTGTTTTCCATTTGATTCTTCAGACAGGCCTATCTCTGAACCCAGCCCTATACACTTAAGATGCAAGTGAGATGCTCAGACAGGAACACCAAACACGCTGCTCATGCCTTCACTCTCACCTGAAGAGGTTACCTGGCACACAGCCCTGCTGTGAACAGACCCAGAGGTGCTACCAACCAGGCTGACCTGAGGATTTGTGTCCCCACCCTGAACCCCAGGCACCCCACATACTCACGGGAAAGTTGTCCCAATGCCTGAAGTGACGGGCAGGCATCTTCTTTTGAGTACCACTGCAATAGGTATTATTGCCATGCAGCGCTGCCATCATAGACAACCAGCCATAGGCAACACCAAGTCCAAACCTCTGTCAGCAAGAGAGATCGCAGGAACCCTCCCTAGGGCGCCTCAGGCAGTATTAGTACAGTTCATCCAGCTGCTCGCTTATCCAACATCAACTCAAGAGCTGTGGGGGCGGTAACTCTGGCAGAGGAAAGGCAGCAAATCGCTGGGGGAGAGCTGCATCTTCAGCCAGCACAGCTGCTTGCAAAATGAGTTATCTTGCTACACTCCTAGCCCCGAGGGGCCCAGTGCCTGCCGACACACACAGACCAGCCATCACAGCCATTTCTACACAGCAGACCACTGGCTAAAGCACTTGCCTAGGCTGTGACAACATTCATTTCCCTCCTGGACCTAAAAGGATCCAAAAAAGCCACTGCCTACCTTCTGGGGAGATGGCTGCAGCTAAGCCTATTGAGACACCCATTGTATAGCTGGGAACACATTACCTATATTTATAATAACCAGCTAAAATACACACCGATTCCCTGTAACCCTGCCTGGCATCTCAGACTGGAGGGAGAACAGCAACACTGGAGTTACTGCTTCTGCTATGTACTCCCATCTTGGCTGCACATGGAGTCAGGCTGACTGCAGAGCGACTCCTGAATTACTAACTCACGGCCAACACTCGGGCACATAATGATTTGTGGGTCTATGAAGACATGCTAAGAATATTGTGGCTATTCAGCCTGGAGAAGAGAAGGTTGTATGTGGAAACCTCATTGCAACCCTCCAGTACCTTAAGAGGGCCTACATGAAAGCCAGAGAAGGAATCTTTATCAGGAGCTGTAGCAACAGGACAAGGAGTAATGGGTTCAAACTGGAAAGAGGGCAATTTTGAGTTACATATACGACACAAATTCTTTACTGTGAGGGTGTGAGAAACTGAAACAAGCTGCCCAAGAGTGATGTGCATGCCCCACCCGTGGCAGTATTCAAGGCCAGGTGGGATGGGGCATATAGCAGCCTGATCTGGTGGGAGATATGCCTGCCCATGGCAGAGGGNCAACTGTGATGCTCCCGTACCCAGAAAGCTTACAATCAAAACTAGATAATGCTTTAATTTTCACACTATTTACCAACAGTCTAAGCATTAGAATTGAATTTTTTTTTACAGAACTGTTTTCCATTTGATTCTTCAGACAGGCCTATCTCTGAACCCAGCCCTATACACTTAAGATGCAAGTGAGATGCTCAGACAGGAACACCAAACACGCTGCTCATGCCTTCACTCTCACCTGAAGAGGTTACCTGGCACACAGCCCTGCTGTGAACAGACCCAGAGGTGCTACCAACCAGGCTGACCTGAGGATTTGTGTCCCCACCCTGAACCCCAGGCACCCCACATACTCACGGGAAAGTTGTCCCAATGCCTGAAGTGACGGGCAGGCATCTTCTTTTGAGTACCACTGCAATAGGTATTATTGCCATGCAGCGCTGCCATCATAGACAACCAGCCATAGGCAACACCAAGTCCAAACCTCTGTCAGCAAGAGAGATCGCAGGAACCCTCCCTAGGGCGCCTCAGGCAGTATTAGTACAGTTCATCCAGCTGCTCGCTTATCCAACATCAACTCAAGAGCTGTGGGGGCGGTAACTCTGGCAGAGGAAAGGCAGCAAATCGCTGGGGGAGAGCTGCATCTTCAGCCAGCACAGCTGCTTGCAAAATGAGTTATCTTGCTACACTCCTAGCCCCGAGGGGCCCAGTGCCTGCCGACACACACAGACCAGCCATCACAGCCATTTCTACACAGCAGACCACTGGCTAAAGCACTTGCCTAGGCTGTGACAACATTCATTTCCCTCCTGGACCTAAAAGGATCCAAAAAAGCCACTGCCTACCTTCTGGGGAGATGGCTGCAGCTAAGCCTATTGAGACACCCATTGTATAGCTGGGAACACATTACCTATATTTATAATAACCAGCTAAAATACACACCGATTCCCTGTAACCCTGCCTGGCATCTCAGACTGGAGGGAGAACAGCAACACTGGAGTTACTGCTTCTGCTATGTACTCCCATCTTGGCTGCACATGGAGTCAGGCTGACTGCAGAGCGACTCCTGAATTACTAACTCACGGCCAACACTCGGGCACATAATGATTTGAGCGTCTATGAAGACAAGCTAAAAATATTGTGGCTATTCAGCCTGGAGAAGAGAAGGTTGTATGTGGAAACCTCATTGCAACCCTCCAGTACCTAAAGAGGGCCTACATGAAAGCCAGAGAAGGAATCTTTATCAGGAGCTGTAGCAACAGGACAAGGAGTAATGGGTTCAAACTGGAAAGAGGGCAATTTTGAGTTACATATACGACACAAATTCTTTACTGTGAGGGTGTGAGAAACTGAAACAAGCTGCCCAAGAGTGATGTGCATGCCCCACCCGTGGCAGTATTCAAGGCCAGGTGGGATGGGGCATATAGCAGCCTGATCTGGTGGGAGATATGCCTGCCCATGGCAGAGGGGGTTGGAACTGGGATGATCTTTATTGTCCCTCCCAACCCCTTTAACATTCTATGATTCTGAACACGGGGCTGTGAACTGCCACGGCTCAGGGCCAGTTACGGCGCCGCGCGAAAGCGGGAGGCAGAGACAGCAGCACCAGCTGCCCAAGCGCAGCACGGCCCTACAGAGGAGCGACCTGCCTGCCCGGGGGGCTCCTCCGCACGCAGCCCGGAGCCCCCCACAGGAGCTAGGCCGCCGGGGCCGGTGGATCCCGCGGGAAGCAGCACCGGGAGCACCCGCGGCAGCGCGCACCCGCCGCTGGCGCCGGCCGCCGGAAGGTTATTTATAGCTTGGCCCGGATACGCGCTGACGTCACGGAGCGCACCGCCCCCGTGCGTCAGCGTAAGGCGCACGTAATGGGAACGTGACACACGCACGGCGCGCAGGAGATATTTATAGCCGGGAGAAGGCGGAGAGGGGAAAGGGGAAAAAAATAAAAAAAAAAAGAAAAAAATAAATAAAAAAAAAAGGAAAGAGAGGAAAGGGCCGTTTGTTCGCCGTCCGCACGCGCTGGTAGGGGGAGGGCGTGGGCGCCGTCAGGTGACAGGGCCGGCAGCGGGGGGAACCGCGCGTGACGGGGGCGGGGAGGCGGCGAGCGCGAGCTGGCGGCGCGCGCGGGGGGATTCCCCCCCACACCCCCCCGGCC